>CAUYPK010037125.1:0-17066 GCA_963574355.1 Loris lydekkerianus | reverse complement strand
GTATACCATGGAATACTATGCAGCCTTAAAGAAAGATGGAGACTTTACCTCTTTCATGTTTACATGGATGGAGCTCGAACATATTCTCCTTAGCAAAGTATCCCAGGAATGGAAGAAAAAGTATCCAATGTACTCAGCCCTACTGTGAAGCTAAACTATAGCTTTCACATGAAGGCTATAACCCAACTATACTACAAGACTTTGGGGAAAGGACCAAGGAAGGGGAAGGGAGGAGTTAGGTTTGGGTGGAGGGAGGGTAATGGGTTGGGCCACATCTATGGTGCATATTTTTATCTATAATAAAAAAATAATAATAATTTAAGCATTAGTAAAGATGAAAAACTACAATGGTTTGAAACACACACACAAAAAAGATACCACAGTTTTCATAACAGAGTGCCACTTCAGTGATTTACTACACAGCACTTGTTGGTGGATGAGGCAGTGTATGGCTATTGGATGAGAATGGTTATGTTTGTCCATATCTTCGTTAATGCGAGCAATTTCTCCTTTCTTAAACCACACCATGCTAGGAGCACCATCAGTTGTCACACTGGCTAGTTTTGACCCATCCAGCTTCAAACTATTCACAGTTTGGCAAACCTTTTCATAAATATCCTCTCCTATAGTTGTTCCTTTGAAGCTTTGCAGTGCAGCAAGCTCTTCTGTGACTTTGAAATTGTCATTTGTCCCACGAATAAAAATTAGTGCAGAAATTGTGCAGAATCACGAACATCATTACTTCTGCTGAGGAAAAATAGGAAATTTTTTTGTGGAGTTTTGCAAATGCTGATGCAAATTGTCTTCCATTTCTTCAATCCTTTGTGTAATTGAGGGTCCTGAAAGACTTACTGTACTAAATAAATTGACCTTCTCTGGAAACATCTCTTTGGCAACAGAAAGAAGGCATTCTTTAACAAATTCTCCCTCCACAAATGGTCTCCCAACGCACCCTATTAGCTTGGCAACTTGAAAACTTGCTTGCAATGATGAAGTATTTAGCTGTTTCTGGTTCACAAAAGTGTTATTATAGTCACATAACATATAAAAGTAGTCCAACTCATAGAAAGGGAAAGTAGAATGATGTCACTCAGATGCTAGAGAGAGGAAGAAAGCATAATATGTCTTTCAGTCAGTATTGACTTTAATATTTGTAAGATAAAATGATCTTAGAAATCTGTTGAGGTTCAGTGACTGTAGCTTAGGTGGCTAAGGCACCAGCCACATACACCAGAGCTGGTGGGTTCAAGTCCAGCCCGGGCCTGCCAAACAACGACAACTACAACCAAAAAATAGTCGGGCGTGGTGATGGGCGCCTATAGTCCCAGCTACTTGGGAGGCTGAGACAAGAGAATCGCTTGAGCCCAGGAGTTGGAGGTTGCTGTGAGCTCTGATGCCACAGCACTCTACCCAGGGCAACAGCTTAAGGCTCGTCTCAAAAAAGAAAATAAATAAACAAATAATTTAAAAATCTGTTGAAAAACCTATGTTAATGTATTTAATAATACTGAACTGTGCACTTAAAAATATCTGATGACAATTTTTTTTATCACAAATAATTTGATTACCAGTAAGAAATGATTTTAAACTTTTCAAAAACTTGTTTCTCATAAAATAATATAGATTTAAGGAATAAATATGATGTCAATTTAAGACTATTTTCTTCACTGTTCACCTAGACAGGATAAGATATTCACTGAATATATATATAGTCATACATGTATATATGCATACACACATACACAAAATAATTTCTAAGTAAGTATGGACAATGTAGATCCAGAACAGATATTTTTATAGGCAATAGCTATATGCCTAATGCATATATAAATTGTATACTACATTATCTTAAAGTGTACAGACTTGAACATTACCATCCAGTTGATAATATCTATGTTTAAAATAAAAAATATAATTAACTCATCTGATGAAACATACATATAAAAAAGAAACAAAGTAATATCAACTTGGAAAGAAGAGTATAAGAAATTTTGATACATAAACACTAAAGATAACATAGATAAACAATTAAAATAATTCTTAGCAACAGAATAACATTCAAAAAATTAATGGCCAGTGCCTGTGGCTCAAGGAATAGGGTGCTGACCCCATATACCAGCCCAGCCAAAACTGCAAAAACCCAGCCCAGTTCAAACCCAGCCCAGCCAAAACTGCAAAAAAAAAAAAAAAAAACATTTAATATCTACTATTTTTAATTCTGTGCACCCACGAAGAATTGGTGCCATTTTACACAAAAATATAGCAGCCATAATATAGCCTCTGAAAATTAAGAAAAGCTTGAATTTCCAAACAAAAGAAGAACATAAATGTTATAAACTATGGTGTGAACTACTGAAATACAAAGTAAATATTTGGGATGAAATCATACCACCATTTAAATATAGTCTGAGAAAATTGATACAAATTTTATGACTCCATGTTGCCTACAATAAACTTGAACTTACAAACATTTTAATAATTTTTTTTTTTTGAGACACAGTCTCACTGCATTGCCCTTGGTTGAGTGCTGTTGCATCATAGCTCACAGCAACCTCAAACTCTTGGGCTCAAGTGATTCCCTTGCCTCAACTATTTTTAGAGATGGGGTCTCGCTCTGTGGCTCAGACTGGTCTCGAACCCATGAGCTCTAGCAATCCACCTGCCTCAGCCTCTCAGAGTGCTGGAATTATTATAGGCATGAGCCACTGTGCCCAGTCCTCATTTTAATAATTTTTAGGCTTCCACTACTGACGCAGTTTACTTCTTAGGTAACATGTAAATTTAGCATTTTATTTCAAAAGTTTTGAATTTTAAAACCATGGACAAATTTTACATACATTTCAGAAAGTGAACATATAGGGGAGAAACGTAAGGAAGATAACAGACCATGAGGTCTCCCACTCATAACCTCCATAGCATATTATGACAGTCATGGTCAAGGAAGCCTTTATGGGATTTTTGGGATTTAGGTGGGTGTTTCTGGTAGAGACCAAGATTGAAGACTATCATTTTGAGAAAGCTGGACCATGACCCATTACCACACTTTCCAGTGACAGTCCTGGCAAAAGAATAAAAAATGACCACATTCCACTGTAGACATAGCTATATATAGCTTATGTGACATTGGTTCTGCCACTAGCACTATTTGCCAAAATACACAGGAGGATTCATACCTATGTGTACCTAAGGTAAACAGGACTTCAAACCTGGATCCTATCTTTTGTCACTGAATCAATCTAAAATCCACCTTTTTCACTTCTCACCCATGAGACAAGAAAAATCCTGCCTACACATGTAACCTCAGGTAGAAACATCCATCTGTGCTCCTGATTGCATAACCACCAATATTTATCTGAAAGTTGATCTGGAAGTGGCACGTAACCTGGTCTCCTCCATAGTCCAGAACTGATTTTGCTCAATTTGAGATACATCTGGATGGAAGTATGCACATCTGTGCTCATGAAGGCAGACCTGCTAACAACTATCTTACTATGAATCTTAAAATTGCCTTGCTAATAATCTCCAGTTCCTGTTAGCCAGGGTTTAGAGGGAGTCCTGCTTGCCCAAAAGTTTGGAAGGAAATATTACAGGGACCCAAAGACAGACCTAAAGACATTTCTCATAAGGGGGCGGTGCCTGTGCCTCAAAGAGTAGAGCACAGGGCCTGGCCAAAAACTGCAACAACAACAACAACAAAAGACATTTCTCATAGGTTGAATGTGGTGGTGGTTCATACCTGTAAGCCAAGCCGAGAAGACTGCTTGAGTTCAGGAACTGGAGACCAGGCTTAGCAGGAGCGAGGTCCCATTTCTACTATATATAGAAAAATTAGCCAAGGATTATGATGGGCACTTGTAGTCCCAGCTACTCAGGAGGTTGATGCAGGAGGATCTCTTAAACCCAGGAGTTTGAGCATGCTGTGAGGTAGACTGATGCCATGACACTCTAGCCTAAGCAACAGAGTGAGAAAAAAAAAAAAGAGATTTCTCACAGTTGTGTATCTGGCAGCAGCCCTATACATCAGTTCCAGACCCTCTCAGCTGTAATCTGGTGTCAGGACTGGCCATCCAAGGACCTGTGGAGTGAGTGAGAGCACTCCCAGAGACCCAGCAGGAGCCACACCTACCCACATTCATTGTTATCAGTGCCGCATTTGCAGAAACAACTGCTTTTCTTAGTCTCAGTACCAACTGCTCAGCTGAAGTACACAATGGCAAAACTAAAAACGGAATAGCTTTCATAACATATTCAACTATTCAGTATAAAAATCCAAGAAATGCCAAGGTAGGCCTCTTTTTTTTTTTTTTTTGAGACAGAGTCTCACAATGTGGCCTTTGGTAGAGTTCCATGGCACCACAGCTCACAGCAACCTCAAAATCTTGGGCTCAAGTGATTCACTTGCCTCAGCCTCCCAAGTAGCTAGGACTACAGGCACCTGCCACAATGCCCAGCTATTTTCTTGTTGCAGTTGTCATTGTTATTTATCTGACCCTGCTGGACTCCAACCCATCATCTGACGCTGTAACCACTGTGCTATGGGCAATGGGCGCAAGTCAAAGATAGGCCAATTACAGAGAAAACAAGAGTAAAGATAAGATATGGATCTAAGAAATGAAGAAATATACACACTTTTGATTATCAGAGGAGGAATGAGATAAGGGCGGCACCTGTGGCTCAAAGGAGTAGGGCACTGGCCCCATATGCTGGAGGTGGTGGGTTCAAACACAGCCCCAGCCAAACTGCAACAAAAAAATAGCCAGGTGTTGTGGCAGGCCCCTGTAGTCCCAGCTACTCGGGAGGCTAAGGCAAGAGAATCGCCTAAGCCCAAAAGCTGGAGGTTGCTGTGAGCTGTGATGTCATAGCACTCTACTGAGAGCAAGAAAGTGAGATTGTCTCAATAAAAATAAATTAAATAAAAATACTTTTTTTTTTTTTTTTTTTTTTTTGAGACAGAGCCTCAAGCTGTTGCCCTGGGTAGTGTGCTGTGGCATCACAGCTCACAGCAACCTCTAACTCCTGGGCTTAATAAAAATAAAAATACAATGGCTTGATGGGGAACACACTGGAAGCTATTGGCCTGGGGAAGGACTTTATGAGGAAGACTTCGGAGGCAATCACAGCAATAAAAACAAACAAATAGGATTTAATGAAACTGAAAAACTTCAGTTAAGTACAGTTAAGGAGACAACAACCAAAGCAAACAGAAAAGCTACACATTGGGAAAGGATATTTGCATATTTTGATTCAGAAAAAAACCTTGATAACTAGGATCCACAGAGAACTAAAATTAATAAACATAAAAAGAGCCAACAATTCCTTATATCACCGGGCAAGAGAGATGAATAGAACCTTCTCTAAAGAAGACAGACGAATGGTTAACGAACCTATGAAAAAGTGCTCCGTCCCTAATTATTAAGAGAAATGCAAATCAAAACCATCCTGAGATACCATCTAACCTCAGTGAGAATGGTCCACATCACAAAATCTCAAAACTGCAGATGCTGGCGTGGATGTGGAGAGAAGGGAACTCTTTTACCCTGCTGGTGGGACTGCAAACTAATATAACCTTTTTGGAAGGAAGTATGGAGAACCCTCAAAGAACTCGAGGTAGACCTCTCATTTGAACCTGTAATCCCATTGCTGGGCATCTGTCTAGAATAAAAAAAAAAAATCCTTTTACCACAGGAACACTTGCACTAGACTGTTTACTGCAGCTCAATTTATAATTGCCAAAATGTGGAAACAGACTAAATGCCCACCAACCCAGGAATGGATTAACAAACTGTGGTATATGTATATGACAGAATACTGTTTGGCCACTAAAACAGATAGAAACTTTACATCTTTTGTATTAACATGGATGGATGTGGAACACATTCTCAGTAAAGCATCACAGGAATGGAGAAACGTCAATCCTATGTACTCAATTCTGATATGAGGACAATTAAGATCCTCTTACACGGTGCAGAGTGGGAGATGGGGAGAGCTGAGAAAGGGAAGGTGGTGAGAATGGGTGGGAGACAAGGTACCTTTTGGGGGCAGGACACAATTATAAGAGGGTCCTTATCTAACAAAAGCAATCAATGTAATCTGGTTTTGTGTACCCTCAATGAATCCCAACAATTAAAAAAAAAAAAACAAAAAACATACAATGGCTTGAAAACTCCCCAACTCAGAAAAAACACATGGTCATCCAGTTTTATAAAAATCAAAATATGTGTCAGGCATGGTGCCTTCCACCTGTAATCCTACCACTCTGGGAGGCCAAGTTGGAAGGATTGCTTGAGCTCAAAAGTTATAGAGCAGACCAAGCAAGAGTGAGACCCTCTCACTACAAAAAATAGAAAACATTAGCCAGGCACGGTGATACATGACTGTAGTCCTAGGTACTTGGTAGGAGGGAAAGGGATCGCTTGATCCCAGGAATTCAAGGTTGGCGAGCTACAATGATGCCACAGCACTCTAGCTATGGTAACAGGATGAAACACAGTCTCAAAATAAATGAATAAATAAAATAAAAGGTAATAAAATAAAATAAAAATGTCTAAAGTAAGAACAAGCCAATAAAAATTGCCCAGGATACATTTTAATTTTAAAAATACAAAGACAAAGTGAGAATCTTGAAAGCAGCAAGAGATAACAGAGTCATGAGCAGGTATTTTCAAAAGAAAAATTACAGACAATATCTTTAAAGTGCTAAAGGAAGCAAAAAGCCCTGAAAACTGAAAAGACTAGATCTGACAAACCTACCCTTCAGAAATGAAGACAAGCTTAAGATATTCCAACACATGGCTCGGCACCTGTAGCTCAGTGGCTAGGGTGCCAGCCACGTACACTGGAGCTAGTGGGTTCGAATCCAGCCCGGGCCTGCCAAACAACGACAACTATGACCAAAAAACAGCCGGGCGTTGTGGCAGGTGCCTGTAGTCCCAGCTACTAGGGGGGGGCTGAGGCAAGAGAACCACTTAAGCCCAAGAGTTTGAGGTTGCTGTAAGCTGTGATGTCACCCCACTGAGGGTGACATAGTGAGACTTGTCTCAAAAAAAAAAAAAAAAAAGATATGGGTGACACCTGTGGCTCAAGGAGTAGGGTGCCAGCCCCATATACTGGGGGTGGCGGGTTTGAATCCAGCCTGGGCCCGCTAAACAACAATGATGCTAACTACAACCAAAAAAAAAAAAAAAAAAGAAAAAGAAAAAAAGAAAAAATCATCGGGCATTGTGGCAGGCACCTGTAGTCCCAGCTACTTGGGGGCTGAGGTAAGAGAATTGCTTAAGCCCAAGAGGTGGAGGTTGCTGTGAGCTGTGACACCACAACACTCTACCCAGGGCGACAAAAAAAAAAAAAGTTGGTTTCGAACTCGTGAGTTCAGGCAATCCACCCACCTCTGCCTCCCAGAATGCTAGGATTACAGGCATGAGCCACCACACCTGGTCTAACCGTTATGATTTTAGGTTAGAATTTTATACCGTTATAATCTTAGGTTAGGATTTTATAAGTATGAAATGTACATAAGTCTGATAAACACTAGAAAAATAACTGTGCTACATACAGAAAAGAAAGAGGGAACATAATCTAAGCATATACCAATGGAAAACAAATAAAAAAATTAAAAGAGAATACAGTATTGACAAATTATGAAATGAACAGAAAATACAAAATTTCAATAGAAAATCCTTACCTTACAAAGTCCTTATCCATAATTACAAATGAAGAAAGTAAATGAGGTTCACGCCTCACCATGGCTCACGCCTGTAATCCTAGCACTCTGGGAGGCCAAGGCAGGTGGATTGCCTGAGCTCACAGGTTTGAGACCAGCCTGAGCAAAAGCGAAATCCCATCTCTAAAATGAGCTGGGTACTGTGGTATGGTGGGCGCCTGTAGTCCCAGCTACTTGGGAGGCTGCGGCAAGAGAATCACTTGAGCCCAAGAGTTTAAGGTTGCTGTGAGATATGAAACCAGGGTACTCTACCAAAGGTGAAAGAAACTGTCTCAAAAAAAAAGGGAGGGGGGGGGAAACAAATTATCTAATGAAAAGACACTGCTATAGACTGTGACCTCTAAAATTTAATTACCAAATAATACAATTATGAAATGGGACCTTTAAAAACTGTTTAGGCCACGAGCATAAAATGAAAAATTAAGGTTTTATTTTGTATTGTATAAGCATGTAAGTTATCACGACATAGTTCTGTTATTAAAAAAAAAAAAAAAGCTCTATCTGGTACATACCATCTCCCCCTCAGTTCTATGGTCTTCCTTCATGTTATGTTACAGCAAAAAGGTCTTTTCCAGATGCCAGGACCGTGGTCTTCCCCTGCTCAGCCTCCAGACTTACAAGCCAAATAATCTTCTATTTTTTTAAATATGTGCAAAAGAAAAAAAAATTTTTTTTTTTTTTTTTTTGAGACAGAGCCTTAACCTATCACACTCAGTACAGTGCTGTGGCATCACAGCTTACAGCAACCTCCAACTCCTGGGCTCAAGCGATTCTCCTGCCTCCACCTCCCAAGTAGCTGGGACTACAGGCGCCTGCCACAATGCCCGGCTGTTTTTTGATTGTAGCCGTCATTGTTGTTTGGTGGGCCTGGGCTGGATTTGAACCCACCAGCTCTGGTGTATGTGGCTGGCACCTTAGCCACCTGAGCCACAGTTTTATATATAATGCAGCATCATACCATGTAGGACATTTACTCTTACACAGATACGTTCGAAAACTTAAGGCTACAAAACAACATAGAAAAATAAACAATATATTCAACACTTACAAAAAGTCATATGATAAAGAATATAAAGTACTAATTACCTTTCAACACTTCAACGCTATTTTTTTTTTCCAGACAGCATTTCTGTTATCCTGGGTAGAGTACCCTGGCATCATAGCTCCACAGCAACCTCAAACTCCTGAGGTCTAGCAATCCTCTTGCCTCAGCCTCCCAAGTAGCTGGGATTACAGGCACCCACTACAACGTCCGGCTATTTTTGTTATTGTTTTTTGTTTGTTTAGCAGGTCCAGGCTGGGTTCAAACCCACCAGCCCTGATGGCTGGTATCCTAACCACTGAGCTATGGATGCCAAGGCATGATTTTCTAAAACCTATGTTTCAGGGGGAAAATCTCCTTCAAATAAAATCCCAATTAGTGGCAGAGTAAACAGCTGACACTAGTCGCAAAACCTTATTTCTTTGAAATTGACTTAGTGGAAATAAGCCATTAAGATTTTAAACAGAAACAACAGCATTTAAATATGAAAGAGGGAGCAAAACAAAAACAGAAATAGTGTAGCCAAATCTACATTCTCCTCAGCTACACTAGAATGGACCTTGTTTAGTACCCTTAAGTGAAAGACAAGAAAGTTACCTCATGAAGGTAATACTGAAGGTAATATAAATTAGGCAAAAATATGTGTTGCTAGTTTCTAGGATGGCTAAATGTTTTCTAAACTTGAAATGGTTAGAAGGAACCTTAAGGACAAACAGGCTAAAAGTGAAAATATGAGGGTGGCGCCTGTGGCTCAGTGAGTAGGGCGCCAGCCCCATATACCGAGGGTGGCGGGTTCAAACCCAACCCCACCGAACTGCAACCAAAAAATAGCAGGGCGTTGTGGCAGGCGCCTGTAGTCCCAGCTGCTCAGGAGGCTGAGGCAGGAGAATCACGGAAGCCCAAGAGCTGGAGGTTGCTGTGAGTCACGGCACTCTACCAGGGCGGTAAAGTGAGACTCTTGTCTCTACAAAAAAAAAAGTGAAAATACGAAAAAGAATATTCATTCAATATCCATTCAAATTTTAAACAAAAGAGTTCATGGGTAGTAATACTTATAGGGTACAAAACAGACTTTAGAAAAAATCTGTCAAAAAGTAAAAACCATTCATTAGTTAATAATAGAAAAGTTAATATTTCAACAGGATATACAATTAAACATTGTAACTTCTAAATACATAAAGTGAACACTAACAGAATTGTAGGAAAAAATAGAAATGCAATAATAAAAAGGGATTTCACTACCCAACTTAAAACAATGGATAGATCATTTTGGCAGAAAACTAGTTAAGAGTACACTTATAAAACCATATTGACCCAATAAACTTATACATGTTTACATAACACACAAACAAAATTACATATAATGTTGCAATAAACATAAATATACATAGTCTTAAAGAACCCATGAAATACTTTCCAAATAGTGTTATTTTGGGGTAAAAAAAGTCATTTCAAATTTTAAAAAATTGAAACTATATTAAGTTTTTCCTTCTGATCATAATCATATAAAATTGAAAACCAATAGCAGAAGGAAAACTGGGAAACTCAAAAATATGTTAAGAAAAATGCCCGTGAATAATCAATGTGTCAAAGAAGAGATCCAGAGAGAAATCAAAAAGTATTTTGAGACATATGAAATTGAAAGCATTACTAACGTACACTTCTAGGATGCAACTAAAGTATTATAAAGACAAGTTAATAATGACGACTTTTGACATTAAGAGAAAAAGTTCTGGGCAGTGCCCGTAGCTCAGTGGGTAGGGTGCCAGCCACACACTGAGGCTGGTCGGTTCGAACCTGGCCCAGGCCAGCTAAAATAATTGATAACTGTCCTCTCAGCTGCAAAGAGAACTGTCAAGTCAGTTCTGGTAGAGAGCAAGCTCAGTAAGACGCAGAGCCGGCTAGTTGTTGCTGGGGCCCTTGGGGCCCACTGGGGGGCCGGGTGAGGGAGAGGGCGGAACGGGCCAAGGCCTCTGCCCTGCAGATACCCGCAGCCCTCGTTACAGCTGCCCTCCGGCCGGGCCCAAGCCTGGAAGCAGCGACAAACGTCTCTCCCAACCCGACTTTGGTAACCTGATGATGGCAGCAGCCTCTCTGAGGCCGGACTGAGCCGGCCGCCGGGTCTCCTGGTCTAACCCCGCCCGGCGGCCTAGGCGAAGCCCCTGCCAAGCCACCAGGAAGCGGCGCCTTTGGGTGGCAGCAGGTGTGACCAAGCAAGAAAAATGGCGGCCGCCAGAACGCCGCGGAGGCTGTTAGGGTTTGGAGGGTCAGAGAAGGTCGGTCTGTGAACCCAAGTTCGGTGATCTCCTTGGCCCGTGGAGCGGCGCTGACCCGGATCCTGGTGTGGCTGCTCTTTTCCTACTGAGCGAGCCCTGCTTAGTCCTGACAGTAACGGACAAAAGCCTTAACAGACCTGGACGGTGAGCTGGGGCCTGGACGACGACGGGTGGAAGGGTTAACAGACAAGATGGGCGGTTGGTCTTCATTCTACTACCAGACCAATGACTTCAGAAGAAACAACACACCACATTTGGAAGTGCCCACCACCCTTTGGGAAGATATACTGGCCGGTTATTGAAGGCCTGTGTACATAATATGAAAAAGCTGCTCTCAACTTTCCCCCCAACTCTTTAAAAGAAAATGTTTGCTACACCTAGCCCCTCTAGATGTAAAGAGGTTGCCAACGTATGATAAAGTAGAGTTAGAAAATAACATGTAAATACCCATTTTTTTTTTTTAATCATAGAAAAAAATGTCTTCTGGAAATGACTTTGAAATGGAATTGTTAGACTACCTCTGCCATGCTCGTCCACATTTGCTGAGTGGGTTAGAAGACAAAGAGCCAAAGACATTGAGGAGGAGAAGATTCTAGGCCAGATGGGTCATATTTCGAAGACATTTAATATTGCAACCATTGTTTTGTGTGTTCATTTTATTCCTCACTGCTGTATACATAGTTGAAAAAACTTAAGTACTTTTTTGAAATATCTAGTCTTCCTAGATGTTCTTAAGTGTCTGACATATGTTAAAAGTAGAAGTAGTAATGCTTTTTTGTAAATACCTTTTTTTAACGTTCATATAAAATTCTTCTGAGGAATGGCTAAACCACCTCTTGAGTAGTATACATTGTTTGTGCATGGGTTCAGGAGAAAAGAGAGAATGAAGAACTTTATGCCAGTGCACTTGCAGTGGGGCAAGATTAACCATTGTTCCTGTGTCTTTGTATTTTGTCTTCCTTACCTATGTATATAGTATATTACATAAAGGACAAAGAAGTCCTAATTTACATCTAGTCCTTCTAGATGTTTAAAGAGGTTGCCAGTGTATGACAAAAGTAGAATTAGTAAACTGATATATTTTGTACATTTTTGTTATAACACTCCTAGGAAAGATTGTCTTCTGAAAATTTGAACTTTATAGCCCACTGGGTTGGTGGAAGAGGGAAGGGTTGTAGGCCAGAATGTTCCATATTTCAAAGACACTTTCAAATTATACCTTTTGTTACATAAGTGTGCAGTTTAAGACTGCTGTGTATATAGTGGACAAATCCTTACCTGAAACATTTAGTTTACCTAGATGTTTAGAAGTGCCCAACGTGTGTTAATGTAGAGGTAGTAAAATATCACTTTGTAAATATCCTTGCTAAAACTCACAGGAAATATTGTTTTTTAGAAATAGAATTGTCAAACCACCTCTGTGAGCATCTGTACTTGTTCAATGGAAAAGAATTGCAAAGGGTAATATGCTCATGTGCTCGTGCTTGGACATTTTCAGATACCACTTTGTTTTGTGCATTTTGTTTTGCTATGTATATAGTGTGTATAATGGACAGATGAGTCTTAAGTTTGCATTATCTATCTCCAGATGTTAAAGTGTTTGCCATGTATGACAAAGTACTTGGTAAAATTAGCACATCTTGTATGCTTTGTGCTGAAGTTCATAGGAAAGCTTGTTCTCTGCAAATGACTTTTGGATATGAATTTGTTCAATCATTTCTATGCATTATACGTGCCCATGCTTGTCACTGAATTGAAGGCAGAGAGAAGGAAATAAGTAGGGAATAGTTCAAAGTCAAAATGGAGATATACCTCAGATTATATACATTGTTGTGTGCAATTTTATTTAACAGTGCTGTGTAATGTCTGCGAGCAGTGACCCCTGTTAATCCACTTCTTGGAGCTAGACCTATTCCTATATTTAGTCCCTGAAGCCGGGGAAGAAGAGGAAAGGTGAAGGCAAGGGCTCTTTGCTACTATCTCCATATCTAGAAGACAGTTTTAGATTATAGCCATAGGTCTATATGTGCATTTTTAGTAAAGTATCTGTGTTTGTTGTGGACAAAGTTCATTATTTTGCAACATCAAAGCTTTGGAGATGTCCTGAGGTGACCTTGTATGATAAAAAGTAGAACTAGTGAATTAGCCATTTTGTGAGTCTCCTTTTGTTATAATTGATAGAAGAGATGCATCTTGGACATGGACTTGTTAAACCACCTGTGAGCTGTGATAGGCTGGCAGCAGAGGGGCAGAAGGAAGCATGATAGGAGAGGTGTGTGCAGGTGTGTTCACATTACATTTTGACGGTAGCCACCGATGCATGTGCACCCCTTTTGGCTATACTATAAAAATATATATATTAAGTCATTCAATGGAAACATATCTTACTAATATTTTAATGGTATACATCTGATAATTATAAACATTATACTTAGTGTACTTTTGCTTTATGTTTCATTTTAAAGTGAGCATTAAGGGAATGCAGTAAATTTTTTTTTTTGGAATGCAGTATCTTCATCGGAACTCTGCCAGTACTTTTATCTAGAGGCTTGTTGCCATTTTTGTCTTCTATGAAATTTTCGTCCCAAGAAAGGCAGAATTACACTTTTTCCTAACAGATTTGAGTTTGTATAGTGTATTCTCGGTTATCAAAATACTCATAGAGCATTGAGATTTTGGATTGGTAAATACGCATGATGTGTGAAAAAGCATGATACGTAATGTGCAATCCCAATCCCAGAAAATTGCGTATTGTGTATGTACACTTGGGATCTGGAAGGACGTGTCAAACTATAAATTACTTGTGATTGTGGATGACTTTGTTCTTTGCTTTTTTTGTTTTTCAGTTTCCTATACTATATATATTAACTTAAAAAAAAAAAAAAAAGGTTATTGTAAAAAAATAAATAAGTAAAATAATTGATAAATGCAACAAAAAAATAGCTGGGTGTTATGGCAGGCATCTGTAGTCCCAGCTACTTGGGAGGCTGAGGCCAGAGAATAACTTGAGCCCAAGAGTTTGAGGTTGCTGCGAGCTGTGACACTACGGGCACTCTACCCAGAGTGACATAGTGAGACTCTCTCAAAAAAACAAAAAAAAAAAAACAAAAAAAAAAAACAAAAAAAAGAAAAAAGTTCTTAATATAACCTAGCTTTAATCTGCAAGCAACTAAGACAGAAATAATAATACAAGCCCAATGTTAGCATATCAAAGGAAATAATAAAGATATGAGCAAAAAATTAAATAAAAGCTAGAAAGACAAAAGGAAAGATCAAAGTAATAAATTGCTCAGTTTTTTTGTTTGTTTTTTTAGAAAAGAGAATGGAAACACTTTTGGAGCTAGTTTTTTTTTTTTTTTTGAGACAGAGTCTCAGTATGTTGCCCTCAGTAGAGTACGGTGGTGTCACAGCTCATAGCTCACAGCAACCTCAAACTCTTGGGTTTAAGCAATTCTCTCACCTCAGCTTCCCAAGTAGCTGGACTACAGGCACCTGCCACAATGTCTGGGCCTGGGCTGGATTCGAACATCCCAGCTCTGGTGTATGTACTAGCACCCTTGCCACTGAGCTACAGGTCCTGAGCCCACTTTTGGCTAGATTAACCAAGAGAAAAACAAGACAAGAGTGAAGAAAATTATAAATAAAAGAGAAGACATTAGAACTGATATCACAAAAATATACAGTATAAGATAATACTGTGAATAATTATGACAACAAATTGAATAAATTACAAGAAATAAAATCCTCAAAACAACAATCCACCAACACTAAATTATGCAGAAGTAGAAATACTAAATGGACCAATACTGAGGAAAAACCTTGAAGCAGGGATAAAAATCTTCCAACAAAGTAAAACACAAAACAGATGACTTCTTCACAGGCAAACTCTATCAAGCATTTAAAGAGGAAATACTCTATTTCCCAAACTCAAAAAAAAAAAAAAAAAAGAGAAGAGAAGAGACACTTCCAAACTTATGAGGTCATCATTACCTTCATACTGAGAAGCCATATAAAGGCAGTAGAAGAAAGAAAACCACAAACCATTACCCCTGTCGAAAGTATAAGCAAACATGTTCAGCAAAGTACTAGAAATGAAATTCATCAACATACTTAAAAGATTATACACCATGAATAAGCAGAATTTATATTTGACATGCAAGGATGTTTAACATAAAAAACCAAAACATACTACAAAGCCAGGAAAAATGCAAACCATGTGATCATCTCAACAGACTTATTAAAAGCATTTGACAAAATTCAATATACTTTCATAGTAAAACATTAAAATGCTATACATATAAAGATATGCATCTCAACATAGTAAAGGTCATATATTAAAAGCCCCCTTTTGCCTGTATTGGAACGGCAGCTGCTGTAGGCACAGGAACCACAGCAGGAGCATCTTTGGCTACAAAAGTAGCACAAGGCTTGATAAAAACTAGTGATACTGCCAGGCGTGGTGGTTCATGCCTGTAATCCTAGCACTCTGGGAGGCTGAGGCAGGTGGATTGCTTGAGCTCACTAGTTCAAAACCAGCCTAAGCAAAAGTGAGACCCCCGTCTCTAATAAAAATAGAAAAACTGAGGCAAGAGGATTGCTTGAGCGTAAGAAGTTGTAGGTTAGTGCAAGCTAGGACACCACAGCATTCTACTGAGGGTGACAGCTTGAGACTGTCTCAAAAAAAACAAACAAAAAAATAGCCATACCCTTGCCCACTCACAGGAACACTTAGATTCCCTGCCCAAGGTCACCTTACCAAACAGGCCCTTAATCCTCTAACTGTATCAGAAGGGGCACCTACTTGTTCTTAAAAGAGCAGTGCTGCTTCTATGTTAACAAGTCAGGACAGGTTCAGGACAGTATGAGCACCATCCTAGAGTCTGCCTCCTATCTCCAGAAACGAGAGTCGAGACCTCTAGGCCTTGGTGGACATCTAAAATAATTTCCTTAGTCACCTTGTTGCTCTGGATCCTGGGAATTTTTATATTGGGACTGAGCCTCATAAATGTTTAAGTAAACTTATTTCATTTATCTAGAAGCCATCAAGCTACAAATGGTCCTACATTCTCTACCAGTCTCAGTGCCCACTTCCTCTTTACACCTACTACTACAATCAGCTAGTCAGGGTATATACCAAAGTTCCCTAGAGAGCCTGCAAGAGGGCCCTCCCACCCCAATAAAAATCTTTTGACTCCTGTCAGCAGGAACTAGCTAGATGATTCTCTCAGCAGGAAGCAGCCAGGTGAATTGATACCCCCCCTCCCCCAATGATTTGGGCCTCTAAAATAGAGGATGAGAAATGTTAATAAGTTACAAAATAGCTCTCCTAGGAAATAAGGATAAGAGCAGGGCCCCCTGGTCCCTATTGTGGTACCACCCTCTATAAATATGTCCCAAGGGATTGCTCACACCTGGAAGAAGGGATCACCCTGCCAGACTACCAGTCAGAAGTTAGTGTGCTAACTGCAAATGGATATAGACTCTAGCCCAGAGATTTTCAACCAGTGCACCACAGCACACTGGTATGCCATGAGAGGATCACAGGTATGCCACGAAAAATTTTAGATTATAAATTAAATTACTTCTGAAAGGAGTTCAAAGCATAGTAAATACATTCTTTTTACTTTTTTTTTTTTATTGTTAAATCATAGCTGTGTACATCAGTGCAATCGCCTGTACCCATTCTAAGATGCACCATAGATGTGGCCCCACCCATTACCCTCCCTCCACCAAAACCTCCCCTCTTCCTTCCCCTTCCTTTGCCCTTTCCCCATATAACCCAACTTGTGCTATAGTTGGGTTATAGCTTTCATGTGAAAGCTATAATTTAACTTCATAGTAGGGCTGAGTACATTGGATACTTTTTCATCCATTCCTGAGATATTCTGCTAAGAAGAATATGTTCCAGCTCCATCCATGTAAACATGAAAGAGGTAAAGTCTCCATCTTTCTTTAAGGCTGCATAGTATTCCATGGTATACATGTACCACAATTTGCTAGTCCATTCATGGGTCGATGGGCACTTGGG
>CAUYPK010037124.1:0-73040 GCA_963574355.1 Loris lydekkerianus | reverse complement strand
GAAGGCTATAACCCAACTATACCTCAAGACTATGAGGAAAGGACCAAGGAAGGGGAAGGGAGGGGGGAGGTTTGGGTGGAGGGAGGATGATGGGTTGGGCCACATCTATGGTGCATATTTTTATCTATAATAAAAAAAAATACATAAAATGGGGTGGCAGCTATCAGAAACAGTATGGAGCTTCATCAAAAATTAAAAATAGAATTACCATATGATCCAGGAATCCTATTTCTGGGGATATATTGAAAATAATGAAAGGCAAGATCTCATGGAGTCATTTGCCTACTCGTGTTCATTACAGCCTATTTATTATAGCTAAGAGGTGGAAGGAACCTAAATTTCCATCAATAATGGATACATGGATAAACAAGATATATATATGCAGTGAATGTAATTCTGCCTTAAGAAGGAAATCCTGTCCCATGCTACAGTGTGGAACAATCTTCAGGACATTATTTTAAGTGAGATAAGCCAGTCATATAAACACAAAATTGAATGATTCTGGTTATATGTGGTATCTAAAGTAGTCAAACTTCTGGGGGGGGGGGAAGTAGGATAGTGAGGTAAGCAGGAAAGGATGTTTTTATTCTATGAATCTAGAGTTTTGGTTTTGCAAGACGAGAACATTATAGAGATCTGTCTCTCAACAAGATACACATAGTTATCACTATTGTACTATACACTTAAAAAGTAAAGAGTAAATTTTATGTTACATTTTTTTTAACCACAATAATAAAAAGACAATAATACAAAATGTGCTTTCAAAATGCCCAAGAAAACCCTTAAGCCCAAGAAAACCCATGCGTTTTCATTATACACATGATCGGCATTTTAATTTCCAATGTCCTAAGATGCTGCATTACTTGAAAAATTCTATTTAAATAGAAGTAGCAATTCTTCCTAATCTCCATGCAATTTTATAATGGTGAGCCTTGTTTTAATTTATCAAAACCCTGACTTATGTTCTCTGGTATAATTTGGTTTGAGAAGATCTTGGTGTCAGTTTAGCCTTGGGCTTAGAGCTCTTAGTGCTAGGATTTTATGTGTTGTATTTTCAAAGAAATACTGCTGGCTGCCAACTTATCTGACACATGCTGATCAGGTAACTATATCTTGAATTATCTACTGGTGTAAAATTTAATGCTATGATTGTGAAACTTTCACATGTCCATACTAGAGAAATTTTGATTATGCGATCCTATATATTTTTTTCTTCCCTAGGGCTGATAAAATATTTTGTCTCCCTCTCTTTAGTTTCTTTTTATTCAGTACCATAAAATCATGGGCTTCTTGGGGAAAATATCTGAGCTAATTCAAAACAGAGAAACAAAGTATTTTGTGTTTGTTGTGGATTACCAGCTATTCAAAATGGGGCCATACTGCATAAGGCAGAAGGTATGAGGCAATTTATAGATGACAAGTCATGCTTAAATTTTAAAAGTAGCACCCAATGACTCAGGCCTTGTGCTAGGTAAAGAAAAAAGAGAGGGTGGACAAATGTTCCTAAACATAGTGAATACATTCTAGTTTGTTAGTACTATACTGACTATAAGTCTAGAAAATCAGTTCACAAAATCTAGGCCATGTTATCAGTTACAATAGAATAAGAATTCCACATTGAAGGCGAAGGAAAGATCAACAGAACAAATGCTCTAGCTCACATATTATGCAAATGTGAGACATTAACAATTTCAGATTACATTCCTCTATCAAATTTCATAGCCATATTACATTAAATGATGAAGAAAAGTTATCACTGAGACAACCTTCAACAAATGCAATTTATCTAAATGTTTGCAATTGCTGTGCTCTTACAATTTGTTCTAGTATCACAAAGACCTGAAATCAATGAAGAAATGGTAGAACAATGGGGCATATTGGACATGAGAGAATCAAACATTTTACTGTCATTAAAATACTAAGATTCCCATCAAATTTAGAGAAATGAACTTCTGAAACAAACAAGATGGGGCATGTTTGAGTGATTAATTACAGAGCATCTTCAATTGTTAAGGTCAGGATAATGCACCTGAGGGATTAATTGACTGTGAAAACATGTATGGTCAATCTATTTCAAAGTAGATTTTATTTTATTCATTGATGTTCTCAGTACTATAAAAATTATTGGATAAGATCTAGTGTGGGTAAGTCCTACAGGATAGGATTATAATTAAATGTGGAATTTGAGAAAACATACTTCTAACCTAGCTTTTTTTTCTGGTTAAAGAGAAAAAATGAATTTTAAAAATATTAATATACACACCCTATACCATCTTTGAGTTTTTGTTTATTCAATCCACTAGGTTGAATCAAATTTTTTATTTCAAATATGCAGTTAGTCCATATTTAAAAGGACTTTGCAACCTGATATGATTAGAATCATACCAGATTAGTATGCTGAGTATTTTATCTAGCATTTCATTTAATCTTCACAATAACTGTAAGACATTACCATACTAATCCTGGTAGGTGGGTGAAAATATGCTTGACTTCAACAGCATACTTGCTAATGATTGTGGCAAGGCATGTTAGAAAGAACAGATGGCTTCTTGTATTCAGCAATGAGTCCCTACAAGATCATGACATAGCTTTTATTTTTACAGCTCACAACTTGGCAAAGATGGCATGTTAAAATATTTAATTATCTTCAAAACATTAAATTTAAACCAAAGAAAATCCAGCAATGCAAACAAAGAATATAGATTCTAAATTCTGTGAAGGCAGGAGTCACTGGTCCAAATGTCTAGACCAGTACTGGCACACACATAGTATGTGCTTAATAAGTATTTGCTTAATGAATGAATAAATGATAACATGGGTCGAAATGTATTGTTTGAATGTAAGGTTTAATACTGTGTGTACACATATTGGTGGCAAGGGTCTGTACTTCTGGTTATAGTGAAATGAGATACGATCCACAGCTGGAAGAAAGGAGGGATTCCTACATTGCACAGCAAGCAAGACTAGATGTAGATGGCATTAAAGGACTTTTCAATTCTAATATTTGATCTCAAAATACTTATCCCCTGTATGTTTTTCCCTCACAGTGCATCATTCATATCTTTTATATATAAATAAGTTAACACACCACATTACATCAGGCAAGTCTAACATCTTAACCATGAGATAAAAGGCTCTCTTCCTACAAAGGAATTATAAATTGTATTGAACCAATAGGGGGGGCATTAGAATTCTAGAACCTATCAAAGAGAGGATCTCCTACTCTACTATTAAAGAAATCCTACTTTCTTGTCTTTTTGTATCAAGGCCAAGTCACCAGAGCAATCTCAGGAGCAATCTGTATGTTGTGAATGTCTACAAGTAGATTTAATGTGCAGTAACCACACTTTCTATTCTATTATTTCATGGGACAAATTACATTATTATGTATATATTTTTTCATTTCATGTTAATGTGAAGTTACAAACAACTAGGTTGAAATAACTAGGACAGAAAGACAGCAATAGAAGGAAGGGTAGTGTTTGGCAGGGTGCCTTGACCCACACCCATAACTCTAGGACTTTACGGGGTTGGGCTGGGTGGGTCCCTTGAGGTCAGGAGCTCCTTGGTAGCCTGGGCAAAAGCAAGACCACATTTCTGCCAAATATAGGGGGGGAATCAGCAGTAGATCACAGTGGGAATCTACCAATACCAACTTTCCTAAGGCCAAAGCTCGAAGGACATCCTTGACCATGAGCTCATGGCCTACTTGAGCCAGATTAATGCCATGACCCCTCAGCCAGACCAATGCTGAACCAGCCCTCAGAGAAAAGAGAAAAGAAAAAAAAAATGATCAAATTAGATAAAGAAAATTAAAAGTACAATTATATTAGATGAGGGGAAAAATGATATCTTAATGATTATATGAGAAATTTATGTGGGAAGGATGATAAAAGTAGGAAAATCTCCACCAAAGGTGAGAAAAAAGGAGAGAAATAAAAAGGAAGAAACAATAAAATGGGCTGAAACACCATAAAAAATTGGAGAAGCCCATGCTACTGAAGAAAATAAAAAGGGAAAAATAAAAGTATAACCCAACAGAAAAACAAAAAACTAAACTAATAACAACAAAAAGAAAGAAAAAACTAAGTGAAAAAATTGAGCAAAATAAGAAAAAAATATATACATGGTGGACATAAAGTATGTGTGTAATTTAAAACAGTTTAACATAGTAAACTGCACGTGTTTACTGCACATATGTCCACCCTGTATATATGTGTGTGTGTGTGTGTGTATACATCTGTATGTGTGTCTGTGTATGTATATATGTGTGTGTATTACAATATATTGCCTGGAAACATGTTGTGGTATTAGGAGATGGAAAATACACACACTAGTTTTGCTATACAAGATGAGGGCCAGAAGCTACTGGTCTGGTTGCAGAGGAGACCCAGTCCTGTCTTCCTGACTTATTTGCCCTCAATCTGGGCCTGGTTACTTCATCAGAATTCACTCCTAATGGGATTGGAGTCCAGAAGCTCTCACCAGATTCCTTAGGTTAAATGTAGAACAGTGCCCCTGACAGCGAAGTGACCTTCCTAGGTAAGTGAAGGCATTCAGCTCACCCCAAGGATGGTTGCCCAAGCTCAGCAGGCATGCCAGAGCTGGCCCTGACATAGGACTCTGTGTACTGTTTCTCTCTCCCCTGCAGCCTTCCCACAATGGGATGGCCCTGCTAGTAGCCAAGCTGATGAGAGAACCACTCCCACCCAATTCAATCCCAGCCACCAGACCCTGTTCGAATTTACTGACTCACATAAGCTCACTTCCAAGGCATCTCTAGCAAGCAGCTGAGTCTGAAATCAAAAAACTGCAGGATAGTTCATTCCTGTTTCTTGTCCTCTGCTGGAGGGCCAGCCAGCCGGCCTCGGTCCCTACAGAGACACTTGACTTCTGTGCAGGACTTCTTTGCCTCCAGACTTCCTTGTTGGCTCCTGGAGTCTCCTACTGCTTCACTGTGCCCCCGAAGTGACATTTCTGGGTAGGTTCCCCCAGGCAGAGTGACTGAAGTCTTCACTTCCATGTTCCGCCACGAGTTGCTGGTAAAGAGATATCTCTTGTCCACCATCTTTCTCCCTCCCCTATTTTATTAACAAATTAATGGCCAGAGTCTATCAATATTTTTTCTGACTTGATGTCATATAAAAAAATCTCAAATTGAGATGAGAATAAAATCAGGTAGACGGTATACTTAACAAATCCTCTTTATTTAAAAGAAGGGTGGGTTTGTAGTGAACATAAATTCTAAACTCCAAATTTGGCACATAAAGCCTAATAATTCAATAATTTTGATTTGCAAATTTCTTATGCTAAAAGCTATACAACACTCCAGAAAAGAAACCAAATTAACTTTATGCCATTATTATTTATTTTTATGTAATACAGCTGAAAGGTGCAAATAAGAAATTACAGATTTTTCTGTTTGCATAACTTAAAATTATCTTTGTCTGCTTTATTTTGATTTCAATCTTCTATAAAGGCTAAGAAAAGAGAAGTCAGGAAGTAGAAATTTCTTTGACATTGGAACTTTTAAAAAGCCAGAGCAAAGATCAGGCCAGGAGGGAGGTCTGGTACATGGGAGATTTTGCTAGATAAGTAAGAATTTTTCTGAATCTTCTGACTCTGTCTGAGTCCCCCCCACCGGTTTTCACTATCTCCCAGTTGATTCTGTTCCTAGTGTAAAAATCTCTATTCACAGTGCAAACTCAGTACATGCTGTTCAACTAAACAAATCTGATACTATTTAATCCTATTATGGAGTCCTAGGCTGAAGTTATTACAAAGCTTGTATTATTCCTACAGTGTGAAGAGTGTTATCCTTGAACTTGGAGCTGTAAAAGAAACTCAAGTGAAGCTATTATGTCTCTGTGAGAGCCTCATTATCTCAGCCAAGGAAATGAATGTTTTCTGATTGTTCTCTACCGTTCTCCTGCATGAGGTCTGTGTTTCATACTTATTGACACTTTTATAGTTGACCTTTAACAATAAGAGATAAATCACTCTCCCTACCAACACAATGCTGTTAATACTTCCTGTCCCTCACTTTCCTAGTTCTGTTATTTATTACCCTCGCCTACTATAAATAAAGAACTAAAAGTGGATTAATAAAACATTGACCTATAAACTATATTAGAAAGTGCAACTTATTCAATATTATTGAAAAAATAGAGCAAGGCACCAAAGATAAGAAATTGCTTCTCTAAAATACTAATTTTTAAATCAAATGTTTAAATAAGTCTTTATTTTATGTTTATGTAGCCTGGCAGATATGGACCAATGTACATCAATGGAGGGTTTTTATGTAAATAGATTTTGCTATTTTTTGAGAGAATATAAATATTGAAAATAGGCAAAAGCTCACTTTTTTATAATATTTAGCCTCTTTTGATTTCATATGTTCTGCATATACACACTAAATATAAAAATATGAAATCTGTATAATTTTAAAATGCATATGCACATCTAGTGTTCATATAAATTTTAAGCATATAATTTTAAGATAACTGTTAAATAGAAGATTATGGAAATATGAGTGTTTTAAAAGCATTTACAACTGTATTGAAAACTGTCAAACTATTACTTAAATATCTGAGCTGAAGGGAGTAGTTTTTGAGAGCAGTAAAATGCTAATGGTATTTCAACTGTACATTATTTTTGTTCATATTCATGAATATAAATCCTTCTCTATGAATGGAATATTTTATTGATAAATGTATTCAGAAGAAACATAAAATAATATAAGCTACATTTATGTACCTATTACGATGGCAAGTTAAAATAAATTAAAATAATGAATTAAACTATTTGATAAAAGCATAGCCTAGGACTTCTAGTGTATTTTGACAGAAGACGGCAATAGGGGAAAGTGCCTGATTTGAAAAGTCATCCAAAATAGTCTGAATGTGAAAAAGAAGGGAGTTTGAGAGTGGGACATTTGAATTCCATGAAAGAAATTTAAAATTAACTAGATGTATTGTTTTTAACAATACATTTTGAGTAATATAATTTGTTTTGTTTTGTCTACCTAATATAAGAGATAATATGTATGAAACCACTTTGAAAAATTGATATGTAGGTCCAAACGAAACTTTTCTGATTATCAAAATTGTTAGACCTTGAAACAGGTCACCAGGATAAAAAAAAAAAGTGGAATTTCTTTCCTTGGATAATTTTAAAAGCAAATGGAGAACTATCTGGATCCCTTCCTGAATGGAGGGTATTATTCTGCACAACTTCTGAGGTTCCTTTTTCATTTTGCTGCTGTATAAAATTGTCTAAGGCTATGAATTAATACTGGCATTTTGTAAGCTCTCCTGACTTTGAACTTTTATTTCCATTTTCTTTAGCAAGACAGAATCCAATCTAGGCAGTAAACGATGGCTTGGAGGCTTATGTACTTCAAGATTTTTTTTTCCCCCTTATTTCTTTGCTATGTATTATAAAATGTGTAGCAATGCTTCACAAAAGGAAACCCTGAGCTTTATATGCCATTTCTGGAACAAATTAATCTTGGATGATATCTTTGGTACTCTCTTGATTATATCTCAAATGATGCTTCTTTAGGACAACATCACAGTGGATATGTAACCCTTTTAAATTCAGCATGACTATGATAGATAAGTATGTAACCCAAATATTCCTGGGTTCCCTGCCCAGAGTGTGGCGAAGCCTGGCCATTGTGCCCCCCTCTTCCCCCCTGAGATGTGATCTGTGGATGTGCTCTCACTAGGTTAATCAACACAAGGCAATTTTCACACACTTACCATCATTTCTGTTTAGGTGAGAAAAATTCAGAGAATAGTAAGCTGTGTGGCTGCATAGTTGGACAGCTCCCTGGGACCAAAGTTGGACTTCTGAGAGTAAAGCCAGACAGTAGTGGAGAGTATCATTAGCGATAACCCTGGGACCACACAGATATATACCAAGATTATCCCAGGGAAAACTGTAAACTATGGCTGCCCTACTTTGAACCCAATCCCTGGTCTAGTACCAGATAAAAATGGCTACTGATGGAGTCATGATGTTAGAGATGTTTATCATTCTTAGTTGTTACTGAAAAGGAAAGAAAATAAGTGGGAAAACCTACAAGCATCCTGTCACTTTTCTTATGCTCTCTAGCCCTCTCTATATTTTGATGTGACATATAGCATTATTACATTTTAATTTCAATAAAATTAAAAATGGGAAGGAATTGCATTCCTTTTCTACAATTAAAGCATTTGCTTTTATTTGAAAGGCTTTCATTTAGGTGGATCCAATTCTAATATCTTGCATGGCATACCCCAAGCATAGCAGCATAAAACAGTAGCAATCATTTCCTATCTCTCCACATTCTGAGAGTTGAGTGGGCATAGCTTGGCAATTCTCACTCCATAGACATCCCTGAAGTTACAACCAGATGGTGTCCAGGTATTAGTCATCCCAGGGACTTCTGAGTAGTTAAATCTATCACGTAGGACCTCAGCTAGGCCTGCCAGCCAGAATCACATATACAGGGCCACCACATGTGGCCTGGCCTTCCCGATAGCATGAAGTCCAGGTTCCAAGAGCAAATACCCTATTGCACAAGAGCCAGGAGGAAGCTGTCTTCCCTTGTGGTCTATTCTTATAAGTCACATATAATCACACTCAGTTTCAAGAAAAGGGACACAAATGCCACCTCCTGCTAGGGAATAAAAAAGTCACCTTGTAAGAAGAGCATGTGAGTTGGGAGAAATTTTCAGAGCTATTGCTGGAAAATACACTATGGCCAGAGAATATCCAAAAGATGCATAAAGAAAAAGAATCACTTGAAAAGGCAAACATTTCTAAAACAGACTAAATGATCAGCTGCATACTTTCTTCTAATCAGATTCACATTTTGTAACTTTCTCATTCTTTATGAATGAGCTGAGATTAACATTGATTTTTTTCTTATTTAAGCAATGAAGTTCTCAAAAAAGGTGCACAGCTTTGCATTAGCCCAAACTGTTATCCAAAAACTACGTTCTCAATGTCCTTCACTGATTCTAGCCCTCCCTTCTCTCCTCTGAGCTCCTCCCGTTATGTCCTAAATGTTAACCTGACTTCAGTCTTCTTTCTCCGGACTGGTTTTGACACTGAGTTTGCCTGTATATCTCAAATCACAGGAACTTCAAGTCAAAAAATAGTTTACTTTAAATACCCAGATTATGAAAGCTAAAGTATTTAGTTTATTGTATAGCCAAAATAAGGAATAGAAATGAATGTTCTATTTTTCTTTCAGAGAAGCTAAGCCAGAACAGAAGTTAAACTTAACTCAGCATGCTTTTTCCATAGTCTGTAGTAACATCTTTTATCTCTACAGCTAAGGAATTACCAAAGTAAGATGCATTCAAGTATTCCCATGCATCCAAACAATTATATTGAATAATGTACCTAAACTAGGATCTAAGGAGCATACCTAGAAACGTTATATGAATTGTCACACCATTGCTTTAAAGCATATGTATTTAAGAGAGAGAGAGATTCCCAAAGGTAGCATAGTTCACAGAAACAACAACAGTAATGCATTAGAATCAGAATTCATTTTGAATAGCTTTAGGGCAAACTTTGATCTCACAACTAATCCATTTCTCAGTAATTGGTGCTACTGGAATCATACTTGAGATTATTTAACTTTTGAAGAATAATCACCTAAAATTGTGATCCTCCAAAGGCATTTTAGGCAGACCTTCCTCGAAAATCCATATTCAAAGTCAAGTTCAGGTCCTGCAAGTTGACTCATGCCTATAATCCTCACACTGCAGGAGGCCAAGGTGGGAGGATCGCTTGGGGGTAGGATTTTGAGGTTGCTATGAGCTAGGCTGAGGCTGTGGCACTCTAGCCTGGGCAATAAAGTGAGACTATGTCTTAAAAAAAAACAAAGAAAGAAAGTCAAGTTCAAACCTCAGGTCACAAGGTCACAGGAGGCTGGGAAGAAGGCACAATTGGTGGGGTGTGGAGGATGGTGACAAAATTCTGGCTTGGAACATCATATTGATGCAACTGACTTAATGGAGAGCAGAGAAAGTAGGTTAGTTTAGAAAACACGAATACCCCCATGCTGAGTGGGAAAATGTTGGCTGGAAATGCTTGGTCTGTGAACCCATGATAATTCTGCCCCAATCTTTGATGACTAATGAGAAAATAATTTCAGATTCTTTTGTCTTATACCCCATTGTTCTTCTTCCTAAATGATGTCTAATTTAATTCAAATTGTTGACTGATGTTATAAATTTCCAATGTCTCATCCTTACTTGATAACAGCTTGGAAAGAAAATTTTTGGAAATCAAATCACAGTGTGTTTTTCCCTTATTATTTCATAATAATGGAAATGTTGTCATCTAAATGTAAACACTTGGTCAAAATCTTTCCAGTCTACCAGCCTTAATTTAAATAAATGTTTATAAAAATTATTTGCTCTTCCCATTACTGGTTTTCATATAATAATACAGTATTTTTAATTATATGTTTGAGAAAAAAACATTAATATTTTGGTGCTGAGCATTGCAGTGCTGATAAGGGGGAAAAGCATATTTTTAAATTCTTTTTTTTTTTTTTTTTTTTGTTTTTTTGTTTTTTTTTTTTATTTTATTTATTTTATTTGTTATTTATTTTTTTATTGTGGAGAAGGGGCAGGGAAAGAAAACGGGGGAAGAGGTGAGTGACAGGGTCGGGCCAGTGGCATGGTACCACATTGGCTGTATCTAGGTAGAGGCAGTTTCAGGCCGGGCCTTGCTGAGTCGTTTCTACACGGAAGTAGCTCGATGGATCTGCTTCTAGTCAGGCTCGGGAAGTTGCACTAGGCCTCAGGCACATGGCAGGGCCCAACAATTCCCTCTTGTTTTTTGTATGGCGGAAAAACATAGCCCCTGTCTTAGGTTGCCTGCCCTTGCAGTTTCAGTCTTACCCGTCATGGGGATACAAACATCAATGGTTTGGTCCCTGTCTTAGGTTGACTGAATGCAGAGTGATCTTACCCGTCTTTGGGTACTATGAATGTAATCCACTGTGTCAAATAAGTTTTTGTACCTTTACCATCTTAGCTGTACATGTATTGTTCAGATATTCCATCAGAGGGGTAAATGTCTAGATAAAAGGACCAGGGTGCTGCTCTCTAAATATTGTGCTTCTTTATAAGGAAAGCTCCTCACTTGGCATGTTAGGGATGGAGATTTGCAAGCTGTAGAGAACACTTGTGGTCCTTCTATTTGAAGAAACCCTCATGGCTTTGTCCAAGTTCCAAGTTTAACTTTTATTTTTAAAGAGAAGTTTATAGATTGTATTTGAAAAAGACTCTAAACTTGTCTAGAGTTCTATGTTAGACTCTAAACATATTCCAAAAGATTCAAAACTCTGGCTTTAGTCACACAAATACTCTTTTAAGGACAGCTAATTCATACTCACAACTCAGAGAGTGTAGAGATGATCAATGTTCATAAAATAATTTCCCATAACATATCTTTAAATAATAAACTCCTTGGCTGCATGTGATCCACATATCACTTTACACAGAACTATTTCCAGTAATGTAGTCAGTCTCCAGTTTATGAGGAGGTATATGTTTCACAAGTTGATTGTGAGTTATTTGGACTCCAGAGCAATTCGTCCCAAAGAGTAAGTGCTAAACTGGTTAAACCCATGGGTGATCTCACAAAATAACATGCTATGCCTATTAATCTATGAGGCAAGTTTGCTTATTTATTTTGAAATCATCAAAGATTTCAAAATTGGATAAAAATCTATGAGTCCCCTGTCTAAATAAATTTGCCTGCTGTGATGAATACATACATGCAAAACTTGGCATGCCTTTGTGAAGGATGTGGAAACCCACTCGAAATTGTCCAGAAGCCCAAGGTCAGACGCCCAAAGGTACAGCATAGCCATATTCTCTGTGTGATAACTGTAATAACAGTCACTCTGTGGGAGAGGCATACTGTATTTTGGTCCAGTGCATAAACAGAGAGTGGATTCTCTATCTCCCGTGTGGCTGAGAATGAGGGGGTTCCTCTCATTCTAAAAAACTCACCAATTCAGCAGCACCCACAATGGGCCCAAAATGCTTTTTGGGTGGGTTTTTTTTTTTTTTTTATTTCTTTTCTTGAACTACGGGAAAGAGAGGGAGAGCTGAAGAGCATCCCAAAACCAGTGTGATAAGAGTCGAGCCCCCTTGCATTCTAACACATGTCCAAGGCCAACACTAGCTTTTCAAAACTTAGGCCCGACAAGGACCAGCTTGCTTTTTAATCAACTGCTTCATCCAGCCCTTTTAAATCCCTTCACTGCCCACTGGGCAGGAGCTTCTTTTCTCCTTGTCCAAATTAGATGGACAAATTTGTTAGCAACAACAAGAAACCAATGCGGTGTGAAGTGGGCTTTGGTGTTTTGTCTTTTCTCCTTTCTCGGATGCTGTAGGGAAAGGGGAAAGTGCAATGACAGCTTCGTGCTGTGCACACAGAGGTCTGAGATAAGAACCACACAGGGCTGGGATTTGGGGGTTTATCCCAGTGGGCCGGAGGTAGAGGGGGGAGAATGTGTGAGGCCTGACAGCAAGAGTGGCGGGATGGCTGTAAGTGGGACGGTGCGGAGGGGGGGGACCAGACCACACCCAGCTCCATCAGCAGCAGAAGGAACAGCCCCGACAGCCGTCCTTTTGGGATCTCTCTGTGACGGATGGAGACTGATGGCCAAGTCCAGAAAGGAAGGAGAGAAAGAAATGAGGTAGATGTCAGGATGTGCTCTTCTGGAACCCGATGAGCGAGAAGGGAGTTCTGCCACCATGTGACCGGGGGCGTTGCTACTCCCGATTCAAGGTAGAGCTTGTTAGATGTCTGCCAACCAGAACTCTCCGGAATCCTGTCACTCACGGATACCAAAACATTGCATTTATTTTGGAAATCAAGAATTCCAGTAAGAAGTTATAAAAGAATCTGACTGGGGTCTGAATTTCCACGCCTTTTTCTTATCTCTGAGGGTGTTACAGCTGAGGGAAAACTTGAGAACCCATGAATACATTGGGGGAGAAAGGTGATAATGGTATTCTTTGTTAAATATCAAAAGAAATGGAAGCACAAGAGCCCGACGACTGAAAAGTCAGGTGGAGGGAAGATTTGCTCGTTTAGTTCCAGGGATCAAGTTACCACCCTGGCTGTTGAGTTTCCTTTTGAGACAATGTGATAGAAACTGCATGCTCCAATCCAGGTGTTGGGATCGAGTCCTACTGAACATTTGCTTCTGGGAAAACAGCAAGCAAGTTCTTTGCTGAAGCTTTGTTCACACGAAACTCTTCTCTCTTGTGGTGTCTTGGCCAGTTCATCTTTGTGATGAGGAGAATGTAAGTCTTAAAAAGTTGAATGTTCAGGCAGGAAGCAGTGGGAGACTCAAGGCTTCCAGTGAGCCCTGAACCGAGTGGCCTATCTCAGGCCACACCAAGGAAGGTCAAAGTGGTTTTGCAACCTCCCTGTCTCCCTTCCTCCCTTCCTTCATTCCTTTCCCCCCTCCCTTTGAAAGACCTCCTTACCAGTTTTCACCCGTTTCCTTATGTGAAGCGCTTTTGAATTCTAGCCATCTGTTAATATAAGGCAGTGAAAAATGTTGAAGTCACATCAGATTCCATTGCTCTGCCAGTTAAAAATACAGATGCTTCCTGTTTTATGCTTTCCTCTCACTTTCTCTGGAGTTTAAACACGAAAATATGTTGCATGATAAAAACCAGCACATATCCCCTTTCATCAGGAAACATATTCCAAACAATGAAAGAAGGGGGAGGGGGATTCTTTTCCCAAGTCCAGCAAGGATACTTGGATGTTGGGGGCATCATATGTAGAACCATCATTTCATAGAGCAAGAACATAATTATTCACAACTATCACATTTTATAGATGAAGAAACGTAGATCTCAGGGAATTGTAATTGTTCTCATATGGGCTACATATGGACTTGCCAAATTCACATCAGCTTACATTTTCACCCAACTTGCTTGGGCCACAATCATTCCACAATACTTTTTGGTATCCAGTGCTTCCAGAAAGGGTTCTTTGAGTTACTGGAAGAGGCCAAATCATTGAGAGATGGAGAATTAGCTTGAAATGCAGTAAATGTGCTAGAGTGAAAAAAAAAAAACAAAACAGAACAAACAACAACAAAAACCAATGCAGGGCTAAGAATCAAGACACCTGCACTCTCTTACTAACTACCCATCAGACTTGGGACAAAAATTTCTATTCTTGCTCCACAAAGGGACTAGGCCAAATGATTTCTAAATTTCTTTCCAGCTCTTCAGACCTTGAGGGTTTTTTTAACCTTCGGTTTTCTGCTGACTCAGAGTATATAAAATTGGCCAAGTTATGAACTACCATAAATCTCAATTTTTCCAAGTGCAGAGGGAGAATAGCACATTCCCCTATTTTCCTAGCATATAGATATTCTATGATCCTGCATTAAATTGGCTACCTATAGGAGCCATATAAAATCTGTTACATCTATAGACATGATTAGTCACCTGAAGCTAGATTAAGACACAGGTCATAGCACCAGGCAGTGTTGCTGGTGCAGTTACATTATAGACACTGTGTTAACTCTTCATTCCTCCTTGTTTGCATCAAACCTTTTCATTATATGAGTTATATAAATGCTACTACTTGTATCACTATAATATAGAGCAGTGTCTGTCATTGTGTCTGAAAGCCCAGCCCTTCACCCACATCACTAATGCACGATAGAAACTTTCTTACCACACTTTTACCTCCTGCTTTTGTATGCAGTGATTCACCACTTACTTATCCATTGTACCTCCCTGCTGTTTTTCAAATTCACCCTCTCCACTCCCTCATCTGTGACCCTGTTCCAAGCTGCCATCACTGAACTCCACGCAGCAGAAAGGACTCTTCCAGATGCCGAATCCGACCCTCTCAGCCCACTGCCTAAGCTCCCCTAATGCTTCCTCTGATCTTAGAGACCAGAATCCCTCCTAAGATGACAGCAGGCAAGCCTGGCCCTGGGCTGTGTTTCCCATCTGGTAGCACATCGTCTGACCCCTTGCCCTCTTCAAGGTCCTCCTTCTCAATGTTGTCTCTTTGGAAGTTCTTTGCAGTTCCCGGTGGTTACGATCCCCCTTCAGCAGTCACCTCGTTAATGCTTACTTTTCTTTGCTTCTGGGAAAATACCTGGGAAATACCCTGTCCTCAGAGAAGCCTTCCCTGACCTCCTGAGGTCAGTTGCCTCTATCATAACAGCTTATTGCACTTTCATCGCACTCATTAGAGTTAATCATCTTACATTTGCTCATGTGATGCTTTCTCGGTTATTTTTTGCTATCTTCTCCCTCACTTAGATTTCAAACTCTCTGATATTGTGTCCATTTTTCTGTTGCCATTGTTATTTTGTTTTGGGTTTTTTTTTTTTTTTTTGAGACCAAGTCTCACTTGTCACCCTTGGTAGAGTGCCGTGGTGTCACAGCTCACAGCAGCCTCAAACTCTTGGGCTTAAGGGATTCTCTTGCCTCAGCTGGGACTACAGGCGCCTGCCACAATGCCCGGCTATTTTGTTGATGTTGTTGCAGTTGTCATTATTATTTAGCAGGCCCTGGCTGGGTTTGAACCAGCCTGCGTCGGTATATGTGGCTGGCACCCTAACCGCTGAGCTACGGGTGCCGAGCCTTTCTGTTGCCATTGTAATCCCAGTACCTAGCATAGCACCTGACATATAGTAGGGCACCCCCAAATTTGCTTGACTAAAAGAATAAACTCAAGGATGAAAGAAAGAATAGATGCTCTTGAGTTCAGGTCCTGTATTCCGCACCTTCACCTACAGAGTTGGAACCATAGAAGGCAAAATGTAGTGTTAAAGGAATAAAGTCAACAAGCATTGATGTGCCTACTGGGCTAGAAAGTTCACATGTTTTCTAAAGCACTAAAGTTTGTAAGGATCAGCGCTGTGATATATGAAACAACTCTGGATCAATACGGCCTCCGACCAAGCCTCAAAAGAAATAGTTCAGATGTCAAATTAAAACTCTTTCTTTATATGTACAAAGAGGGCAGATGACAAACTGATAAATGTTACAAATTCAAACAAGGGAGAAAAGTGAAACCTGGAGTCCCCAGGAAACGCGCCTCAGGCCTAATTAGAGCTGAGCTTCTGGCTTCTTTCTTAAGGATTTGTTGATGTGCTGAGGATCCTCCATCCGCTTCCTCGTGCGCTCTTGCCTGGCTCCCCCAAGCTCTGTGTCCTGGCCGCTGACATGGGCCTTCCCTGCAGGACTCTCTCACCCAGGTTGCCCAGGGAGAGACCCCGGCAGGAAACTGTCAGTGGGGGATGATTTGTAGACATTTGTTTCTCAGCTCCCTCCTCGCCTGCCCACCGTGGGCAGCAGCTAATTCCTCTTCTGATGGCCACAGCCCCTGCCTGCGCCCACTTCTCACTCACACCCTTTCAGAACCAAGAGTGGCCATTGCTCCCTGATGCTGTGACCACCAGGGTACTTTTAAACTCTTTATCTATTTTGAGGCTGTCATGTGTTTTCTTGCCAAAAATGAAGGAATTGTGTATAGAGGAAAAAAAAAAGAAAAAAGGTAAAATAATATATGAAAAGGTAAAAAAAAAAAAAAAAAAAAAAACTCCCTGCTGACGGGAACTTTCTCCAATACAATATAGCTGTATTTTCTTTTTCTTGTTTGTTTGGCTTATACAATGTGCACTTACCTCAGGATAGACCACAAAGCAAGGGCCACACAGTTGTTACAGACTAGCTGGCAAAATTAAACTTGTTTCCCTAAAAGTAAAATAGAATAATTGAACCAAGAGAAAATAGAAACTGCCCCAAACACACACTACAGTGAACGGCTCTTCAGAGAAAATAAGTGAATGAGAGGTCAGTGGCTTACCTCTGCTTGCCTCCCTGGGTACACAGGTGCACATGGTCCAGTTATTTCCGACATAAAAGCCTTGGGAAAGAGGAAACGTGAGAGGCTGGCCCTGCTTGGAAGTGTTGGGTGCTAAGGGTACTGGAACAGAGGATAACAAAATTAGGGTGCTGAGATTTGGACCCAGATAAAGGTGCTGTGTCACATTGTCCTGACTGTGGAGTCTGTGCATCTGAGAGGGAAGACCCAAGGTACCACACACAGGCACACATGCGCACGCACGCGCGCGCACACACACACACACACACACACAGATGCACCTGCTGGATACTCCTCCCACCAAGAGTTTGCCAGGGATCAGTGCTGCTTGGCCAGGGAGTCATCGCCACTTCATCTGCCACCAGCCACACCTCTTGTGAGAGAAAGGATGCCCAGCACATTTGGAAGCCTTCCTTGGTGACCAAGTTGTGAGTTTACTAAGCACTGAAGGGACAGTTGATCAGCTGCTAATCAGTACTGCCATCAGCAGTAGCTAAATCAGTTCCTCAGCCAGGAGTTAAACAAAGTTAAACAAAGTTTAACTTCTTTTAGCTTCTAAAGTACATTGATTGGTTTGTTTTTTAAAATGCTTTATGTGACGATTGGAAACAGGTTTTCTTCCTCTAATATTCGTCTTAGTATTTTAAAAAGAAAGAAACATTTGGTTGATGAAAAATACAGAAAATGTGGGATAATTATAACAATTGAATACATTACATAATGTCCTTTCTCAAAAGACTTACATTATCATAATGGTGAGGAGGTAAATTAATCTGAGTAATATTAGTATAATTGTCCAAGTGATCATAATGGAATGAATCACCCTGTATTACAATTATGATTCAAGTAATATATATTTTTAGAGATCAGCTTTTTCATGACGTGTTAGAATGGAATGTGGTAATAGGAGAATAGTGATTTTTGGCACGTATTAGATCTTCTGAGTCAAGTTGGCACAATAGCAGAATTCATTTTCTTTGCCGTCTTATTGAGAAGAAATGGCCTAAGAAGTATCTTGGGGAAGATAAATAAGTACTTGAGTCTGGCACAGGTAGAGAGTGTGTTTCTTCCCTCACGAGTCATCTGGGGAAAGCCAAGAGAGAAGAAGTAGAGGGTGATGAAGGATGGCCTAGAACATTCTGGAAGCAAGGCACAGACACCCTGAGCAGCTGTTCTCAGGCCTCTGCTCCCTCTGCAGGTGCCCTGGGTTCGTTGAAAGGGGAAGGAATACAACAGGTCCATTCAGCAGTACAGAATGAGGGTGATTGCAGTTATGATTTAATAAAAAAAAAAAAAAAAGTTAAGAGAGAACGAAGCTACTATTTGGTGAGCATTTCCTGTGTGACCAGGAGCTCAGGAGGTGCTTCCCGGAGACCATCTTCCTCTTCCTCCTCACGCTGCTCACAAGCGTAAAGCCTTGTGCTTATCTTCTTTGTTTAGCTGAGGAAACTGAGTTAGCCACTCGAAGAAACTTGCTCAGGTCACATCAGTAGTTTTTTTCTGTGACCCTACCCATTCAGTGAAATGTTAACGTTTCCTCTTCACACTGTGAGAGTGTGTGTGTGTGTGTGGCCATGGGACCCTGCGCTTGGGTTGGTGCTAATGCCTAAGGGTTTATGGACACTCCCTTTGTGAACAAGAGATTTTAATATTGCCAGCTTTTGACTGTAAATAAATTTCTTATGTCTGTATTATTAAAATGTATCAAAGCCAGGTGAAAGCATGCAAGACATTTTCTCCCTGGACTTTATAGAAGTCCTCTGTGTATAAGCTCCAGGTAAATCTTTACCTGTCCTTTGGTGAGTGATTTCTAAATTACTACTGTGACAAGCCTTAAAAAAAAAAGAAAAAAAGAAAACTCAAAAGGGTGTGAATGGCTACATTTTATGGTAATTATCGCCTTGCCTTGCTGATGTCCCTGACTATCTCACAAGTTGATATGTAAGGTGATGCCCACTTTATGGAGGGGAAAAGTGTGGGCACCCATGATGAATGCTAAAAAAGAATTAATGATATTTAAATCCAGATTCTGTTTTGCACACTGATGTCTTGTAGCATTATCAGAGGGGAGAAGTTAATGTTCCAGGTCTTTGATTTCTTACCGTTAAGTAAAAGCAAAGAGAGTAATTGTGTATAATGTCACCTCATGCCTCACTGTCTCAGAATTTCTGGAGCTCCGAATTCTAATCTAGTTCCACCTCTCATTCCCTCATCAAACATTTCCTTAAGACAGGGTTAAAACATTAATATATTTGTAATCAAATAGTTGGCATGACTTAAAATTGGTAAATCACTAGATGAATTACAATCTCAAATTCTGAGTGAGCAAACAATGGGGAATTGGAAAGTCTTTGGCAGAGGCTCATTGAATCAGTTAATTATTAATAATACTGGATGGAGAAAGAGCTGTGGTACAGGCTAGCAGTGTCGTCTAAATGAGTCAGGAGCCCATCTGTGTATGTATCGTGAAAGGACCACTTGTAAACCTGAAATTACACAATTAAGGGTAGGAGATATATAACGTTAAACATCTTCAAAGACAAAATTAGCCACTGTTTATATTATCAAAGTCCAAAATGTAACATTTTATCTACAGTTAGGCATTTTGTTGCTGTGCTAGAAGATGTACACTTGGAAAAAGAGAGCACTGTATTGTTTTAATGGTATAGTCAGAGCTTGCTGACTGCTGTAACAAATAGACCCGCAAATCTCGGTGATCTACAACAACAAGAGCTTGTGCCTTGTTAGCTTGCATTCCAGTGCAGGTGCTCTTGGTTGGGTTGTTCCTTTAAGGGGTGACTCAGGAATCCTTTCTCCTCCTATGCTATTGCCGAGAAAGATGATTCCTGTGTCTTCACTGATTCCTGTCACTGTCACAGTGACCTTGAAACCAGTTTGCTTTTGGAAGTGACATATGCCTTCTGCTCACCTTCCATTGGCCAGAATTACTTACACAGTACCCACCTGTGTTCAGAAAGGTTGGGAACTGTAGGTTGGCTCTGAGCAGAGGAGGTGACCCGGTCAGTCTCTGTACAAGACTGGTTTAAAAACTGTACCGTAAAGATAAAAAGCATTCTGTTCATGACATTCCAGAAGATGAATTGATTAAATTAAAATATATATTCATCCTGTCTCTATGATGTGCAAAACATACCACTTGAGTTAGTCATTGTGAGACTTGTCCTTACAAACGTCATGCATATGTCGCTAAATTGATATAGAAGAAATACTGAATGTCGGCCAATATTTTATCCATCATTATGGAATGCTGGTAGCCTAATGAATCTCTGAGAATTGCCAAAATAGTGGACCAAAAGGAAGCAGATTGGTCATCATAAGTTTGTGACAATGTGTGTAAATTTTTCATCTTGGATTCCACGTGAGCACAGGTATAAATTGGCCTGAAAAACAAAACGGCTTATAATAACACTACTCAAGTTTGTGGCATAATCATTGTATTTTCAGACTAAAAACAAAGTAGAAAAAAACAATTCTAGAACAAAATAATTCCAGGTAAATGAAATTTAAAAAATATAATAAATAAGAGATAAAAACTGAACACGTAGCAGAGATGACTGGGAAAGGCCAGGGGGTCCTCCCTCTCCTCTTCAGCAAAACTTGAATTGTGATAGAAACTCAAGACCCTTGAGTTATGATTAATATATACCTTGAAAAGTTAAGAATGGGTTAGCAAATCTAGGGTTCCAAAAATCGGTGGTATTTACTACTGTGTTCTTGCAGATTATAAACTTGAAGGAAAATTGCTGCCTTGAAATATGAGCTGTGTGTAATGACTCCCACCTGCTGGGTAAAATCTTTATTACATGGGCATTAAGCTTCCCTCCCACAGAGGGGTGAGGAGTTATGCAGTATGACCCAGGTTGTGACAGAGCTTGTGACACACTCCTTCCGCCACAGTGGAATGCCTTCAACTGGAAACTGTGATATGTTGCTTATTCTATGAACCAAAGGAGATGTAGTCTCTCTTAAAAGAAAATTTATTTTCCCTATGAGAACATCCCACGGAGAGCATTGTGGAAGAACCAAGGAATCCACCATGTTTATCCAATAGGTTCTTGAGCAATTGAGAGACCAGGACAGGAAGGGAACCCTTCCAGGCAGAGTGGTCCTCAGCTCTATTTTTCCAGCCTGTGAGCCCTGGTGGCAGGGAACTGTCCTTGGGCATTGAACGCCCTGCACACACCCTACCTCATGCCTCCTCTGTAGATGTGAGGACACTGACTTCAGTAGCACAGATGAGTTTCCAGCTCTCGGGGGAACTGCTGTGCTAAAGGTTGGCAGGAACTCGAGACTTGGATGAGCTGGTTCTGCAACCTGGGCAGAATTGAGTTTCTACGTTATTGGGAGATTTTCTGAGGGTAGAAAATCTGTAAAAACACAAACATCGAAGTTACCATGTTAATAACTGTTTTCGTCTTTGGCAGGAAGTAAAAGAAGAGAGGGGAAAGCCTCCGATGCCGACCTGGTTTGAGTTTTGTTTACTTCCGCTTTGCTCTCTGCCTCCACCTCCCATGAGGAATTTTGGAAGAAGAGTTCCAGAAACGGTCATAGTTTGCTCTCCCTAAGAATGGGGTCATAGTCTTCCACTGATGTCTAAAGTGTGTAAGGAGTTCCTTCCTAATTAGCCCCCTCTGCCCAGGAAAAAGGGCAGAGATAACAAAGGTGAAAACACGGGTATGTCAGGGATATAACTCATTTTAGGGTTCCCGGCCCTTGAGTTTTGCTGCTACTTAATTGACAACACTGAGCTGTTTCTTTTCATGCTAAGAAGGTTTGGATTAAATTACAGGCTTGGTTTTCTGTCCTCTGGTCAAAGAAGTAAAGAGGAATCGGAGGCATCCTGGAGTTCATGAACTGCTCTGTCTTTAGGGCTTCGGGTCCTTGTAATGTCAGTGGTGGTCTGTGTGTGGATGTGCACACGTCTGTACGTGTATATGTGCACGTGTAATCCTTCTTCGTTCTGTTTTGTTGCTTTTGAATATTGTTTTGTTTCCCAATTCTATGTCCCCTTTTCCTTTACTTTTCCAATTTGACCTGTGATCATGTCATCAGCCTTAAGCATCACCTTGAACAAAAAATCGTAACTAAGGGAGGAGCTGAATGCATCTGTCTTTGGTCTCTATCTTTGAGCTTCCTGCCAAGAAATTCATCTTCGGAAACTGCTTGGATCCTGTGGTCTTCATGACGCACAGGAAGCGGCCTCCTCGTATTAGCTTGTTTATCTGGGTTAACTTTTGCAGGTGGCTCTTCCAGCCAACGAAAACAGATACCCTAGGCCAGTGTTCCCCAAATATTCAGATTTGATGAGACAGTAAAATCTGCAGAAGAAAAAAAATGGAGAGACTCATATAGATTGCTTTTTCTTTAAATTTTAACACTTTCCAAAAAAACTACCATCTAAAAACTACCACTTTGAGAATTTTAGCACATTTTAGAAACTATTATGCATTGTCATCATTATTTCATAAAAAGAAACATTCTAGGGAGGCTACTGCCAACATGAGTTGAATACATTTTGCCAATGAAAAATCTACTAGTTTGCCTTCATGTTCTTCTTTAATGGGAGACCTGCTGCGATATCAGCCATCATGGATCCCACTTTTGGGGGTCCTTAGGTCCATTTAAATTGTTTTTATTTTTCCCAGATAAATGGTTATGCTGAGGACTGATTGCCTTTGGGAGATGTGATATTCTGTTGCCGTGTACTGAGGGCTGCCACTTGGTCTTTGGAGTTACAAGGTCCTGAATGATTCGGTGGTAAATTCTTAGCTCCGAGGTATAGAAAGAGGGCACTACGAAATCAAATGCGATGGATTTGATGTCTCCTCTCTCATATAAATAAGCACATGAGTTAGCTTTTATTTCTACAATGGCATGCAATAGGGAGGAGTGGGGCTCTGGGTAACACAATTCAGATGCAGCCACATTGGGGAGCAGACGTAGGGCAATGAAACAGACGGGTAGCAATTTGTGTTGAGGAGAGGAACAGAGGGGCTATTGGAGACAGAGAAAGGAGTAATTCATTTCGCTAGAACAGAAGAAGAAACGGCAGAGGTTTTATGTGCGATTGTGGGTTTGTGTGCTTACTTGATCCTTGCTCTCCTTCCTGGCGCAGCGTGAGCTCCAGAAGGTGTTGACTCTCTCAGATCTGTGAGACATCTGAGAACCCAGCCCTTAACCTGCTGTCCGGTGTCTAGCCCATCACCCACGACACCTCCTGAGTAACTAAATGAGTGCCTACAGCGGTAGGTGATGTGAAAGGTACCCAGAAATTCAAGTTTCATTCATGGCTGTGAAAGCAGCTGCAGGCCAGGAGATTTTCAAACATGCAGATGGTTCCATCAGCTCATTGTTTGGGGTGCACTCACACTTGGTCGCAGTGAGATGGAATAATTTCATCCTCCCCCAGCTTTTCCTCAGGCATGAATTTTGATGCCATGTTTACTAAGATATCTACTCGGAAGTGGATGTCATGCTGTGAAGGACCATTACAGGAAGTGTTACAGCTGCTTACCAAGTAATGACTTATGCTGAGCAGTTGCTTGAAGGAGTGCTATTATTCATCTTATTGGCCAGACTCACGCATTGCTTAGCGAAGGAGAGAGAACACGAGGGCAGCGATCCTTTTGTTCTTTTTTCTTTTTTTAATTTTTTGTACATCCCTAATTATTTGCAGAGCTTTGTGTGCCAAGTGCTCAGCTCATACTTAGAACCGTGAGTTAATATCACCCGGGCCATGGTGATGTTTATACATCTCCAAGTTTTAGTTGCCAGTTGAATTGTGGACGTGTGTAGAAATGGCCTCGTTGTTACTCCTTGCTTTGGTAATATTTATCCTTGGCTCTGCAGACTCATTTTTTTCCTTTCCTCTGCTGTCAACACTGTTTCAGCAGTGAGTTACAGTATCTGGTGACATCAGAGGAAGCGAAGTTACACGTGTCCGCTTGGCAGGAATTGTCCACTTATGGCAAATTTGTGACAAGTTGCGTTTTCCTACCATTTTCACCCAGAGTGATGAAGAGACCAGCCACAGTTTGGAGAGACAACATGGGTCACCCTTGATGAGAACAGTGCTGCTGTTGCTTCAGTACTGAAGGAGAAGGAGCTTGTGATCTTTGAGTAATCCTTCCCCTCTGAACAGTGGGACTGTATCTCTAGAGTTGATTGTCTGTATCTGTAGGTGAGGGAAGCTCAACTGGCATTAAAGGCACAGCTAATTTCAGGCCCACTAAGTTTAATGGATTGTATAATGATAGCCTACAACTGATAAAATCACCAAAAGAACAATTCATAGACTGTGTATGTAAGAAAACCTTCCCCCGTTAAAAATGGACCTTAAACTGTGGCTGATTTCATTGCAAGGCAAAGTCTCTCTCTCTTTATTTTCCAGTTAGGTCTTGATGTAGCCCATGAGCATGGTAAATGCTGTACTTCAGGGGAAAGTTTGAATCAAAGGTTTTAAGCTAATGAGTTTGAACTTTACGTGTCTTCCATTATTATTTTTTAATCACTGTATAGAATGAAAAACTAATTAAATATAAGTCAAATTAATGTAAGTTAAGTCAAAATCCAACTAGAGAAACCCAGATGGTGCCTAAAAATGGCAGCTGTCACCCCCATTCTTGATGGTCCCCTGGAAGTAGAAAGTTTGGGTTAGGATGCTGCCCCGTGTATAAATCTGAATGGGACATGAGATAGGAACTTTCATCTGTTGGCCGGTCACAGTGGCTCACACCTGTAATCCTAGGCCGAGGCAGGAGGATTACTCAAGCTTAGGAATTCAAGACCAGCCTGAGCAAGAATGAGACCCTGTCTCTACAAAAAATTGAAAAATGAGGGATTGTGGCAGGTGCCTGTAGTCCCAGCTACTCAGGAGGCTAAGGCAGGAGGATCACTTGAACCCAGGAGATGGAGGCTGCTGTGAGCTGTGATGATGCCGTGGCAACAGAGTGAGACTCTGTGTGTACACAATTATACAAAACACCTTTGCCATCTCCTTCTCTGTTCTAGTGAAGTAAATTACTCCTTTTTCTGCCTCCACAAACATCTTTCTTTGTTTCTTCAGCATTTACTTCTGTCTTGTGATAGGAATTACTACTTGTATGTTTCATTGCCCTACAATTTACTTAAGAAAGTGGCCACATCTTATTTGTGTTACCCACAGCTTCTCTCTCCTCTCTCTCTCACTATCACATACCATTATTGAAATAAAAGCTAAAAAAAGGAATTTTCATCTGTTTTACTCTTATCCTCAGGATCTAGGACAATGCCTAGAAGATCACAGGCACACAGCAATAGTGAACATATATGGCTGCTGAACATATAACCTGTCTGCAGTGAGCAAGTTTTATCCTGGATGGGTAAAAATTATTTTAGTAAAAGAGGAGAAGAAAAAAATCATCTCTACACAAGAATTCAGTTCTGGTTGACATTCTCCCCAAATCTAACTTTCTTCACATGGATCTTTCACTGAGAGAAAAACACAGGGACTTGTGGCTATTGCACCAGTGACAGGTGTGGGACATGATAAAATGTAGACAGTGGCTAAACTGAGTGCATGCTTCAGGAAAGAGAATTTAAAATAATAGCTCTCAGCAAGGAGATCTTTGACAGAAGCACAAGACGGGAAGATACAAACCCTATTCTGGTGGCAGCCAATTGAGAAATGAATTGGGCAGCAAAACTGCACTCACCTTCAGCAGCTCTTCAGATCAAAGCGCCAGTGGTACAGTGGATCATGCTTCGGAGCCTCTGTATCTTCTTTTTCATAACAGCTAAAATCAGCAGGGAAATGAGAAGGAAATAGCTCACCCCTCCCTCTGGACAGAGCTCCAACTCTCCAAACATGCATTTTGACAGACATTGGGAGTTCTCTTTATCTAGTAATTTCATTTAGAAAAAAAATGTACCCATCCCAGCTCCCATCCCACCTGGATACATCACTGATACCTCATCATTCTGACACAGTTGAAAATCGTACACATAACTCAGGTGAAAGACCAGTCACAGCCAGGCGTGTGCTGTGTCTTGGAGAGTAAAAGAAATGAGACTATTATAATCATGAAAGAGGCAGAGTTCAAGTGAGATGGTCAGTCCCAGTGATTGGTGAAAACTCCAGCAAGAGGGTCTGAGTTCAAGAAATTCAGTGCAACCAAAACTTACTAAGCACCTACTGCGTGTCAGGCCCGGGAGTGTGTTACTGACCAGCACAGTGCTGGACGCGGCCTGCGTCCGGGTTCTAATGTCTGGTGAGCGTGTTCTGAGCAGCGCTGCGAGTCACATTAGTCTGGAGTCAAGAGAACCTGGCACAAAGGTTTCCTTAGATGAAGTGAGCAGCGTTCCTGTAGCAGTCTGGAGCTGGACCCTGCCTGGTGGTCAGGGACGCACTGGCTATGCTCTGTTGCTGGTTGAATTTAGCCTCTGCCATGAAAGCTCAAATCCCAACTTTTGTCTGCATCCAAGAAAGCTTTCTCCAAAGAGATTTAATTTTGACTATTAACCAAGATCTTAAATTCGTGGACAGTGAAATGTTTTAAGACACAACATCCATGTAGAGAGAATTATAAAATCAAAGGGTCCTTTTTAGAGGAAGAGGAAAGCTGAGAGCTTACCAGTTCACTTTCATGTTTCTGCTGCAATCTTATCAGCACGGCCCCCCTGGGTCACGCTCCCCTCCCCGGCTGCCTTGTGTCTACGTCTGCCTTGTACTCTCTGACACGTTGTAAGTGTCCTACTTACTTGCTGATTGTCGGTCTCTTCACTCTGGAATATAAACTCCGTCAATTCAGGGACTTTTCCACAGCTGTCCCCAGTTTATGTTGGAGCCTCTCTGTGAGCTTTCCAACCATTGTGTCTGTGGCCACCCATCATTGTCATTGATGTCTTGAGAAAATGGAAATTCTATAAGCTTCTTGGGGAAATGGAAATTCTATAAGCTTCTATATATTGGTTAGCTGGATGTTAGAGTTTATTATCACATATCCTCCTATAAGGGTGCATCTCAGGTTGCTACTGAAAATGAACAGACTTATTCCAAGTCATAAGGCCCAGTGCTGGGTAACTATTTAAAGGCATCCTGATTTCTCTTTCCATAGCTCTGGGTTGGTACCCTTCTTGAGATAGTCATCATGGTACAGTTGGTTTTTGTAAATCTGATTCTCTAATTCTGCTCTTCTTATAGTCACTGGTGAAGGGATGTTGAGAGTTTTCAGGCATTTGAGATTTGTGGGGATTGAGAAGAGGCTCCAACTGATAAAAAGAAAACAAATTCCCACACTATTCCCGATTGTGAAGGATTCACTGGAGTTGGGAATTCTGAGATTGAGTTTCTGGAAGTGAATGATTTGGTGATCAGTGGCCTGCCAGCAGTTAGTGGGCATTAAGTAGATATTGCTGAGAATGTGGCTAAAATTGGAGGGTTGGTTGTGATTGTTAAATGTGAAAGATTGGACCGTGGGGGGAAAGGATTATTTCCATATAAATCTAACTAAAGTGCAATTTCCTAGTCCAAACATGGAACTGGGAAAAAATCCTTTTTCCTTGAAACAAGCAGAAATTTACATAGACAACACAAATAACAACTGAATGACACAGAAGCAAATTAGCATAATTTCTCTTATCTTTCTGTTACGGGTTGAATTCTTTCTGTCCTCCCCACGCAGAAAAATGTATTTAAATCATAATCCCTAGTACCACTGAATATGACCTTATTGGGGAATAGTCTTCTCATGGAAATTAGTAAGATGGAGTCATACCGGAGGAAGATGGGCCCTTGAAACAGTGAGACTGGTGTCCCTGTGAAAAGGGGAAGGACAGTGTTAAGACACAGACACATGGGAAGACGGAGGCAGAAGCTGGACTGGTGTTATCTGAAGGCCAAGGAATGCCTGTGGCCACGAGAAACTGGAAGAGGCAAGGAAGGACCCTCCTCAAGAGAATTTGGAAGGAGTGTGGCCCTGACAACACTTTGAATTCCAACTTCTATCTTCTGGAGTTGTTAGGCAATAAATCTCTGTTGTTTTAAGCCACTGAATCTGTGATGCTTCGTTAGAGCAGTCCTGGGAGACTAACCCATTTTCCTGGAGGTAATAGGGGAGAAAAGGGAAGAACTTAAGTTAAAAAATAGAGTGAAAAGAATAGCTCCCTTGCACATGAGGGGGATGTGTGTGCTGAGGGCCTGTAAGGAAGCCAGCATTTTCTGGAGCCTGCGGGTCCCCGCTCCAGGGAGGAATGAGGAGTGAATCCTCAGGTGAACAGCAGCAGCCACGACAGGGTGTCTGGAGAAAGAGTCCTTAGACTGGCTTTATCTATGGGGCCAACTAGAATCAGCCCCAATCCTGTAGCAGAGGGACCTGCAGGAAAAACTGACCCACATTATTGTAAAATGCACTGATGAAAACCCCTCTCTTGTTTTTCACACTTGACATTGACGTCTCGAAGTTAAGCTACGGCATTTTCATCGAGTTGCCTCAGCCAGTTTGATATTTAAGGTTTATAGATTTCAGCTGATTTAGGAATGGGTTACTAGCAAGGGAAGGTTTTATTAAAGAGAGAAATGAAATAGCTGGGCATTGTGGCAGGCATCTGTAGGCCCAGCTACTTGGGAGGCTGAGGCAAGAGAATCACTTGAGCCTAAGAGTTTGAGGTTGCTGTGAGCTGTGACACCACCGAACTCTACTGAGGGTGACATAGTGAGACTCTGTCTCAAAGAAGAAATGATTCAGAGATTCTCGGCCCCCAAAGCAATTGCCCTAGAGAGGTTTCCCAATCCACCTGTGGCTTCTGGCACTATTATGATATTCCCTGCACCCTTTCCTGCCTCCCTCCCATTGGTGAGCAGAGCAGGCTGAGGACTGGGCGTCTGTCTTGTATCTTTGATATTCCTCCTCCCGATGCTCACATTAGCACTCAGTCAGTATCGGGGATTCTTGCCCATCAGTAGATTTTTTTTTTTTTTTTACTTCCTGTCTATCTAGCTTATTGGAAGAATGGGGAAAAGGAAAGAGGATAAGTAGGTTTGTTTGTGGATAGAAACAAAGTCTTTATCACTTGTTCTTTCCATTTTAAGAAAAAAAAGCCAAATATCTTATAAATATTTTTAAAAAGTAAATTATTTAGCAAATTATATTTTAATATTTAAAATAGAAGTCTTTATATAAATAAAAATCAACCACTTTTCATGAAAAAAGTATGAGACTATTTCAGAATTTTCTTTTTTCTTTTCTTTTTTCTTTTTTTTTTTTTTTTTTTCTTAGAGACAGAATTTTGCTCCATTTCCCAGGCTAGGGTAAAGTGACATCATCATAGTTCGCTGCAGCCTCAAATTCCTGGGCTCAAGCGATCCTCCTGCCTCTGCCTCCCAAGGAGCTGAGACTGCAGGTGCTCACCACTATACCCAGATAATTTTTCTATTTTTTTGTAAAGATGGGGTCTTGCTGTGTTGCCCAGGGTGGTCTCTAACACCTGGCTTCATGCAATCCTGCTAGCCCTTCCAAAGCTGGGATTACAGGTATGAACCACAGTGCCCTGCCTATTCCAGCATTTTACACAGGCTGTGCAATTCAGATGATTTTCTGACATATCTCCGTCTGCTGTGCATCAAGTCAGAGATCATGTTAATGAGCTTGTATTTTAGGTCCAGGGTGGCCTACAAATGACAAGAACAGTTGAGAGGCGTGTGAGGAACATGATGCCTTGCACAAACTGGGAAGGAGGAGAAAGGAAGGCACATTTGTAGAAGGACTTTGTGTGTTGGGTACTATGCTAGAATGTTCTACCTTTACTGCTCATTTAATTAGGAGGCATCAATTAGTATTTGGTGATTATGCAAATAGCAAAACTGTGACATTTAATATGACATTTTAAAAGAAACAGATGTAGAAATAGTGCCTGGAAAATTATTATTCTATCAATATTTTTTATTTTAAAGAGTAAACCTCATTACAAATTCATCTTATTTATCTACTCAAATATTTATTGTGTCTATATACCACGTGCTAGAAACACCATGAGACCAAGAAGGACATAGTTCCTGACCTCATGAGGCCCCTGTGGTGGGTCCACAAACTCACAAATAGTTGGGACAGGAGCGCTTGACTCAGAATTGCTGCAGGAGGAAGGCTCTCTGGGATAGTGATCTGAAGGGTGAGAGATATTCATGAGGAAAAGAGGGCAGGAGACAGGAAGGAGGGTGAGTCCACTGGAGAAAATGTAGTACATTAAAAGGCCCAGAATGTAAGAGGCTGCATCTCAGCAGAGCTGAAAGTAATTAGGTAGGATGGTTGCTCAGCCTGGGAGGGGAGGAATCATGAAGACTGTGCATCAAGTCAGAGATCATGTTAATGAGCTTGTATTTTAGGTTAAGAAATTTCCATTTCCTTCTGAAGGTGGAGGACTGTGACATGGAACAGCAATTTAGGCAAGTCAATGTAGCTTAGGAATGGTGGGCAAGGGGTTAGAGAGGCTGATGGACAGCTGCTGCCTCACCCTGGACAACACCCAGGTGGCCATGGCATTGTACTGGGCGTGGAGATAAATATGAGTTAAAGATACATTTAGGAAGCGGGATAGGTAGGACTTGGAGATTCGTTAAATTTGGAAAGTGAGAGGAAGGAGGAGTCCAGGATGGCCTACACAGGCAGTGTTTGGGACTTCTTTCTGTCCTAGAAAATAAAATACCACTGTCATAAAACATGATAGAAATTGGTAGACATAAACGCTCTTCTAACATATCAACTTTCCTCCATTCATAACATGTAGAGTAGCAACATTCAGTTTCTGCAGATTTGTTTCATAACTCAGGCATCATTTCAGACCTGTAGTTCATAGTGAGGGTTTGGGTTCAGGGGAGGGTGGGTAGGCAGAGAGGGGCCACTCTGTAAGGTGGTGGACACAGCAGCTGCCTACTCCGTGGTCTCAGGGTCTTAAGGTCAAGAAGAGATGGGAGCGTCACACCCCACGGGGGCTGGAGGTACACCTCAGTGGGCTCCTCCTGGTGCAGAAATGGAAGGAGAAGACATTTCAGCTTGCAGACAGCAGTTCATCCACTGGGTGCAACATGGCCGTGCACGGGAGGGATTTACCCCAGGGAAACACCAGGAGGGAGCCATCTCTCAGGAAATCACCTTGGTTTCTTCCGCTGAAAGATTTTCTTTTGTGTCTATTTATTTGAGGAAAGTGAGAAAGTCTTCTGTGCTGGGAACATAGAAAATGCTACAAAAACCTTAGATACATTTCTTTATTAAGTTACTTGGCAAAACGTCTTGAAACTTTGGGCTTCCATGTTTTGTTCAATGGCCTCTGTAACTGGGAAGGGAGGGCCTTCCAACTTGCAACTATGTTACGGCAGGTCCTTCCTCTGTTACCAAACCTCAGCTGAACCTCTACCTTTCATATTCAGAAAACATAGGTGCCCGAGACCGTCCAGTTTAAGGGTGACATTGACCATGGACCCTGATTTTCTTCCCTTCAAGCATAAATATCTTGCTCCATGTAGCTTTCTTCTGTTAGAGATCCCTCCTGTCTTTATAGTTAGTTACTACTTTTAGCATTTATTCTCCATTTTTTGGTAATTCATCGCTTTTTACATTTTTTCAAAGACCACACGTGAAGTTTTGAAGGCCAACAGGCAACTAAAACTGTGTACAAGCCCCGTGTGAATTTGCCTCCATTCTAATGCCATTTGTCCGCCTGTCTTTTAAACCTGAATTGTTGTTTTGAGTCTTTGTTTAAATTCCTTTGTTTGTTAATGCTGTCTACTAAGTTTTTTGTCAGGTAAATTTGTGTTTTGCCCTGCCAGAGCACTGTCCACTTACACACTCACCCTCCGTGCTTCTGATGACACGTATAGATGCATTCTGTGACTGCACAAATTAACCTGCCTATCTGTTCTTTCCAGCTGGTAAACTATCTAGTCCAGAATCCTAAATGTTTTTGGTGTCATAGACCTCTTTGGTGTTCAGTTGTGCCCAGGGACCCTATCTCAGATTGATGTTTTTATTTTTATTTATTTATTTATTTATTTATTTATTTATTTGAGACAAAGTCTTACTCTGTCACTCTGAGTAGAATACTGTGGCATCATCATGGCTCACAGCAACCTCAAACTCTTGGGTTTCAGCAATCCTGCAATCCTCCTGCCTCAGCCTCCCAAGTGGCTGGGAGTATAGGCATGAGCTACTATACATGGCTATTTTTTTCTATTTTTAGTAGACACAGGGTCTCACTCTTCTCAGGCTGGTCTTGAACTCGTGAACTTAGGTGATCCACTCTGCCTTGGCCTCCCAGAGTGCTAGGATTATAGGTATGAATCACTGGGCCCGGCCAGGTAATATCTTTAAATGTATACGTAAAATACATCAGATTGCAAAGACTGTGAGTTAAATTAGAAAGGGGTTTTTTGTTTGTTTGTTTGTTTTTGTTTTTGTTTTTTCAGTTTTTGGCTGGGGCCGAGTTTGAACCCGCCACCGCCAATATGGGGCCAGTGCCCCACTCCTTTGAGCCACAGGCGCCACCCTGGAAGTTAAAATTTTTAAAAAGTGATATAGTAATAAATGAACTCCCTCAGTACACAAAGTCACAAGATGTAGCAGCAGATCCAAAGATGAATATTTTAGGAAATCTGTGATTTCTGTTGGTGACATAAGTCATGGGTACTGTAAATAATTGTTTAAATCATTTAATTTTTAATTAGATAAAAATTGTGTATGTTTATGCTGTAAGACATGATTTGATAGATGCATATCTTGTAGAATGGCTAAATCAAGCTAATTAGCATTTCTTCACATACCTTTTTAGTGGGGAGAACACAAAATCCACTCTTAGCAATTTTTAAATATATAATACTTTTGTTTTTCTCTTTTTGAGACAGAGTCTTCTTCTGTTGTTCAGGCTAGAGTACAGTAATGCCATCACAGCTCACAGCAGCCTCAAATTCTTAGGCTTACGCGATCCTTCTGCCTCAGCCTCCCAAGTAGCTGGGACTACAGGTGCCTACCTCTGTGCCTGGCTGATTCTTCAGAGACAGGGTCTCCCTATGTTGCTCAGGCTCATCTTGAATTTCTCGTTATAAGGGATACTCCCCCTAAGCCTCCTAAAGAGCTAGGCCTACAACCGTGAGCCACCCACCATGGCTGGACAATATATTGGTTTAATTAATTAACTAATTTATTTATTTATTTATTTTGAGACAGAGTCTCCCTATGTTGCCCTTGGTAGAGCACCATGATGTCACAGCTCACAGCAACCTCAAACTCTTGGGTTTAAGTGATTTTCTTGCCTCAGCCTCCCAAGTAGCTAGGACTGCAGGCGCCTTCCACAACACCCGGCTGTGTTTTTGGTTGTAGTTGTCATTGTTGTTTGGGAGGCCCTGGCTGGATTCGAACACGACAGCTCCCATGTACGTGGCTGGCGCTCTAGCCACTGAGCCACCACCAGTATATTGTTTTTTTTAACTTACAGTTACAATGTTATAAAATAGATCTCTTGAATTTATTCCTCCTGCCTAGCTAAAAATGTGTATCCTTTGACCAACATCTCTCCAAATCTCTAGCCCAGTGGTTCTCAACCTTCCTAATGCCTCCTAGTGCCACAACCCTTTAATACCCTAACCACAAAATTATTTTCATTGCTGTAGTGACCCCTAACCACAAAATTATTTTCATTGCTACTTCATAACTGTAATTTTGCTACTATTATGAATCGTAATGTAAATATCTGATAGGCAGGATGTATTCTCATTGTTCCAAAGAGGTCGCAACCCACAGGTTGAGAACTGCTGCTCCAGCCCATAAAACTCCCTAGCCCCTGGTAACTACCATTCTAATCTGTATTTATATGAGTTTGGCATTTTAAGATCACACATAAAAGTGAGATTACGTGGTATTTGTCTTTCTGGGCCTGGCTTATTTCACTCAACATAATGGTATTGCTAATATCACTGTGGTCTGTTGCCTACATCCAAAATCAGTGGAAATGCAAATTTTTAGTTAGAGGTCAAGAAGAAATATGTGAACATTTTCTTAGCATCCAAGTTCATGTAACCCTAGTGTTCTTGAGGGGGGTGTGTGAACCCCAGGATAAGAGCTGCGGCTAGTTAGTGGTCTTTGTGCTTTGTGTTTTACAGCTCTCCTGTAAAACCTTCCTTTAAATGCACTAGGTCCCCTTGTCTAAACTGTTCCTATGGTATCTTGTTCATTTTCTATGATGAAATACTCATTTATCATTATTATTATTATTTTTGAGACAGAGTTTCACTGTATTGCCCTGTGTAGCGTGTTGTAGCATCACAGCTCACAGCAACCTCAGACTCTTGGGCTTAAGTGATTTTCTTGCCTCAGCCTCCCTAGTAGCTGGGACTACAGGCGCCCACTATAACGCCCAGCTATTTTTTTTGGTTACAGTTGTCGTTGTTTAGCGGGTTGGGGCCGGGCTTGAACCTGCCAGCTTCAGTGTATGTGGCCAGCTCCCTACTCACTGAGCTACGGGTGCCAAACCTACTTATTTATTATTATTATCAGTTTTTTTGTATCACTCTCCTCTTTGTAAATATCTCCATGTTTTATTCCCTTTTATTTCCTTTGTATCTAGGACAGGATACATAAATGTTTGTTTAATAAGTGAATTAAAATGCTGGACCACTTCTGGTAAGTTTTTCCAGGTTACCAATAATACAAGAACCTGAATGTAATTTATTCACTTCTCCAGGGGACACATCATCCAAGTGTTAACCTTTAATGAGAGGTGTGTTTCCAGCAGTAACTTCTTGGCGTGTTCTTAACCTTTTATTCTGCCTTGGTGCACATTTAATCTCTCATGAAGTCACAGCTATTGATTTATAATTAAGTGTTCCAGGTAACTTATTCATTTATAAACATACAAATGGAAAAACTAATCTCATTGTTAGGTAAAAATGTATTACAAAGATTACCAGCAAACAAATAAGTATTTCTGTTTATAACTGGAAAAAAAAACTGACAATGGATTATTAGTTGTTTACAAGGCAATTATTCTGAATAATGCTAGGAACTTTTAAATAAACTTACTATCAATAAAAGATGTGGTTATAGAAAAGATTATTCCAATTAGTCTCAATGTATTAAACTTATCGGTAAGCAGCATGAATTAGCTGCTATTTAAGTCTGAGCTTTTACTTTCATTTGTCCAATTCAGTTCTGTAGAAAGCCAACTGTCACACATCAGCTGATGGCTGCTATTGTGATGTCTCAGCCATCCTGAGAGCAAAGAGGGAAACACCAACTCTGATGAGTGTTGATGCGACTGTTCATAATAAAATGAAGAATCGGAAGAGGAGCACAGAAGGCCGGAACCAGCAAAGTGATTCACAAGCATCTTGTAGCCCACACTCGACTTCCCTCCCCTCAGGCAGCCTGGTGGGCTCAGTCTACAGCAGTGTTTTTCAACCTTTTTATTCAGGGCACACTTAAATTATGTTGATTAGAAAAGAGAGAGAGAGAGTGGGGAAAAAAAGAATACATTTCCTGTGCTTTGAAGTTCTTTAAAAATAATTTAATTAATGAACTTTGAGAATTTTCCGTGGCACACCTAAGATCCGCTCTCAGCACACCCGTGTGCCCTGGTGCTGCAAATCTGCCGTCTGGCTTGGAGCCACCTTCTTCACTCAATCTTTCTCTTTCACTTTTTTGCTCACCATCTATCTACCTGTCCTTCTTCCTTTCGGTGTTGTCAGGGGCTAGGTAATTTTCTAAGTAACTACAAAATTCTGAAATATTTCAATTAATGTAAAAATTTTACAAAAATAATACCAGCTCATGGTTGGATTTTATTCTCTGAAAAAAAAAATTTTTTTTCCCTTGTTTCCTAAGTTTTTTCTGTAGAAAGTCCTCGAGATAGAAGGCTGTCACCATTTCCCTTAAGAAAACTTCAAAGTGGTGACTTTTTTCTTTTTAAAAATTTGTACCAAGTCAATGAGAGGAGAAAAAGCACAATGAAAAATAAATATTATTAGTTTTTGCTTTAAAGAAAACGGTTAGATTTCCCATTTCAAGAGAGAAAGAAAAGAGCCCCATTGAAGTGCAGTGAGACTTGTCAGTTATTGGGCTGCAATAAACATTCTGGTGTAAATGTCTTTGTTATAAAATAATTTTTTATCATCTGGGTATATATTGCAGGATCGAATGGCAGATATACTTTTAGTTCCTAGAGTAAGCAGCCCAAGTGCCCAGCGACCATGAATGGATAACAAATTGTGGTATATGTACACCATGGAATACTATGCAGCCATAAAAAAGGGAAACTTCACATCTTTTATGTCTACGTGGATGGAGCTGGAACATATTCTACTTAGTAAAGTATCTCAAGAGTGGAAGTATCTCAGTGTACTCAATACTATTATGAAACTAATATATAATCACCTACACATTTATACGAATGATAAAACTATAGTCCAGAGAGAAGGAAGGGAGAGGAAGGGGAGGGGAGAGGGTCAGCTTGGAGGGGGAGGGTATTTGGTGTGACCTGATCTAATGTGCATGATGCAACACACATTAATTTTAAAGCTATTTAGAGTATAAATGTCTTATCACAACAAACAAATAAGCTTGATATAAGCTTTCCACATTGTCTATCAAATCAGCATATTGTACCCCATAAATGCATTAATGTAGACAGTTCTGATTTAATAAAAAAAAATTTTAAAGTGCAGGGAGACCCGAGAAAGTAAAGTTTCCTTCACAGTTGGGGACAGTGGAGCTATGATGGTATCACATCCTTTCCTTTGGAGAGAGTCCTTTATCCCAAACCCACATTGGAATGATAGGGACGTGTGAGTCAGGCATCCGAGGTTTCCAGCCTGTGCTGCACGTGGGCAGGGCTTTTCCATGCACCAAAACCTCCACCAAGACCCTTACTTCTTCTCTGCATCTCCTCCGTCTTCTGCTTTTTTTTTTTTTTTTTTTTTTTTTTTGTTCTAACCAGAGAATGTATTCCAATTTTTATTATTTTTTTTCCTCTTCAAACCCTGCAGCTGTGCCCAAGGCAAAATGCTGCAGGGATTAGACAGTGAAGCAGCAAAGTCAAATCGATCTTGACAGGCCAGCGAACGGGTATAAATCTCCACGAGCACATGTTCAGCACTGTTTCCTGGGCCTCCTGCCTTGTTAATACCACTGAATTTCCCGATTTAACATTCTCACAAAACAGAAATCAAATAATTAACCAAGCACCAACCACTAATAGACTTCAGGTTAATAAATTTGGTCTTCATTAATCTCAAATTAGGGTTCTTGAGTAGATTTACATTTGGCATGGGAACACACACCCTGCGAGGAATTTATTACCCATAAATCAGGTAAAAGATAAGAAAACAGGCCTCTGGCTCTCATTAGTCTCTTGAGATATGGTGTGCAGCTCTTTAATGTTTAAGTGGCCTGTCCTGAGAAGACGAGCTTGGAAATGAAGCTTCTGGTACATAAAGCAACCTAATTCCCTGCACCTCTCCTCTCTAGCCATTCACGATTACTTCCTTTAAAGCTTGTGTTATTTTGGTAACTTAGTCAAGTAACGATTCTCTTGGACCCTAGGGTGTGTACTTTAGAATATGGTAGGATCTTGAAAAAAATATTATTAATTCCCCAATTATATGTTCAATACCTCTACATAGTACATGCACACATAGGTAGATATTTTTATTTTCATTGGGTTTATCTTAATCATTTTAGGCAGTGATATAGAAATAACATCATATGTACTTCATGTGGTATCTGCTATAAGAGTTTATTCTGCTAACTCATTGAAAATAATAAAAATTTCCCATCTTGCTGCAGGTACATTTAGATACAATCTCAGAACCTAATATTCTGATGTTTTATTTTTGCTGACGCCAAAATCAAGACCCAGTACGCGTGTGTGCCTCAAATGCTTTTTCACTTACTGTATGGTATAAACCAGCATTGTGTTGATAAGAGGTTTTTTTTTTTAACCTGTAACCTTTTGGAGATTTTGATAAACATAATTTTCAATGTGATAACATTTAAACTGAGATAACTACTAACTTTTCATGCATGTTAAGCTTTGTGGAAAACGTAAGGAAAGCATCTGGTGACTGAATAAGCTTCCAGAAGAACTAAAGATGTTTTCCTTAAAAGAAATGTACTTGTTCTATACGTTCGTGGTTGGGACTGTTCCCTTATCATGTGCCGTCTACAGTACGGGCTTCTGATCGTTATTCCAAGTAAAGATAAAATTTAAAGATATAAAAGCCCTTCCTAAAGTATATGCATGTGTTTAGTTTTTGAAATAATGGTGAGAATTAGTGTAAAGTGAAGATGCCAAGGATATAGGGTGCCAAGGATGCTTTCCTAGGAAATCTTCAGAAGCTGATTTTAGTTAAAACTTGGTGGCATGAATTCTCACAGGGCCCTTCCTCTCTCGGGTCCTCTGTTCTCACTTTGTAGATGGCATTCTGGAGCCTTCTGTGTGTGAATGAATCATTGAATTTCCATAGTTTATTTGCCACTTACTCTGGGGAAAATCTCCCATCCTTCTATGTTCTTAGTCACACGCCCATGGGTGCACATGCATGTGATATAAATGCACTCCGTTGAGGCTCTGTGAATTGTAACAAAGATAGCAATAAGGGCATTTCTTTCTATAAATAGGTAATGGGGTGTATTGATATGACTCTATTATCACTGAATTCTTTCTTCCTTTGGTGAGACCCTCGGCATCTAATCATGCTGGTTAGTATAATAAGTAAGCCTTCTTTATGCCTCTGTCTCCAACAGATTCCAATAGCTGCCAGGGGACCAACCAAAGCTAACCTGCAAGTAAGTCCAAAGTAGGATCGTTGCTCATAAGTGGGCACTGGTGGTCACAGCACTGCAAAATAAAGAAGAGGGAGTTATTGTTATGCTTATTGTCCCTGCGGGAAAACTGTAGCCCAGGCAGTGTAAATGCTCTGTCCACCATCACTGAATAATAGAAAGTAAAGCTGTAATTGTAATGGAGGGTGGCTTTGGGCCACTGGACTGTTCATTCAGCCTTTGTTCTTCTATCCTGAGCCCCACTCTTGTGTTCATTGACGGCTTCGCCTGCCCTCACCAGTGAAGACCAGCCAGGGAACAACTGATGATTTTAATGTCCAATGAATCTAGAGCTACAGTTTCTTCAGGGGCAAAATAAAACTCTCTTCATATGTGTCCTCAAGAAGTTAGTGAGTTTAACTGTAAGCTACTTTCAGTTTGTCATCAAAGTGATTCTTTCTAATCTAGATTCTCTCTTTGTTGGGATTAGTTCCTATGGATCCTACAGAAGTTACTCCTTACGAACCCAAATAATACTCCTCACCAGACGGTCACGGCCACACTTTCAAGAATACCCCTCACCAGATGGGTCTCAGCCACACTTTCACCAAAGCTCTAAGGGAGAGCCTCCCGCCACCACGTTAAGTTCTGGTGCCATCTTGCCTAGCTGTTCTGTAAAATTTACTTGAGAAATTGACTTTTTTGTTTGTTTGTTTGTTTTAAGATGAACAAGGAGATGGCTAGCATTGTGGGGGTCAAACATTTTAACATATGTTGCCATTGAGCTTCTTCTCAGCTGCTGGTAGTGCAGTGGAGATAGGGAGATACTGACCCTCCCCATTCCAAGTGTGGTCCTGCCTGGGAGCTTGTTGGAAATGTAGACTCTCAAGCTCCACATAGAAATAACTGAATTAGGATGTGCATTTCAACCAGATCTGGAGACTCATATGTAGGGTAAAGTTTGACAGGCACTGCTGGAAACAGTCTAAAGTCTGGTCCGATTATCTCAGCCTCGTGCTCGGATTTTCACGGTCTTTCCTCTGCCAGCCCAGCCCCTCTGGCAGGCTCTGCAGTCAGACCTTAAGCTGCTTCTGTGCCTGGTCTGTACCTCACACAGGTGCAATGCTGAATCTTAGACTTCCCTCTGCTGACCCTCCGGGCTGCGTAGTTCCTCCCTTTAACGTAGGCCGGTGCTCTTTCCACTGTGCTGTGCTGGCCCGAGTGGCTGATACACAGACTGCCACAAGGTTTGAGTGGGTCAGCAGGACATCTGTGGCTGTAATTGCTCTGTGAAGCACAATTTGTTCATTCAACTGGCAAAGGAGCCTGAACAGGTTGAATATTAAACGAGTCACTTCCATTGTGAAAACCATCATGCTCTTAATGTCTTTATTTTGTTTTCATTACTAGGTTAAAGGTGCGTGCATTAGTGAGCTGGGATTTGCCTCCCTATCAATTCCATTTGTGATTTCTGTGACACGGCCCTTTGAGGTCAGACTTCATGGTATGTTAAATATTGCCAGGAACCCCAGAAACAAGAGAGCTCTTTCCTTATGACACTTTATGTTGAATTATTTATCTAAATAATGAGGACAAACATTTTTAACTTTGTTAACCCATATTTTGCTAATAACAGAGTTATTGAGAACTCTAACTCAAGGACAAATGACAAAAGATGATTCCTGGAGTCAGGGCGTCATACTCCCTAATTCTCACTGGAGGTTTGCTTCCTGCACAGTGAGGCGCGGCTGTGACTTCTGAGGCATTCATCTTGTTTCAAAAGGCCGTGTGCTGCACATGGGCCAAAGTTGCTGCAGAACAATAGAGACCTCCCAAATAAGAAAGAAAGGGATGGGTTTTGTGGGGAGGAGAGGGGATACTCAGGTGAAGGAGGGATGGTCCAAAGCAACCCAGCCACAAAAAAAGGAAAATTTTATCTATTGACCTGGCTTAGAATTGCCAGTATATGTTGAGTGTAAGAAGACTGGCAGTTAGCCACTTTTATTCTTGTTTTTAAATCTCTGAAGACAACAGCACCCACTCAGTGCCTGCCCTTGGGGCAATTTGCCTCACTACCACCTCTTCCTTCCCTCAGGATGATGCCCTGGCAGAGACACGTCCTCACTAGTTTTAGGAGGTTGCACGTAACTGCAATTGGTGTCTCAAAGCCCATGCTCTCAGCAAGATCAAGAAATGATCGGAACATTTGAGCTACAAGTTAACCGTCTTCTTCTGATGCCTTTACTTTGGGAGTATGGATTTGGACATTTACATTATTTTGGCTGGTGTAGTAGACAAAATATGTACAATACAAACTTTTGCCAGAAATGTCCACACCCTAATCTCCTGAACCCATGAGAATATACACGGAAGAGGGGGGTAAAGACCGCAGGTGGGCAAAAGCGCCGGACAGCAGGTGGGAAGGTCATCCTGCTTTACGCACGTGTGCCCAAGGTATTCAAAGGGGTCTTTAAAAGTGGAAAGAGGAGGCAGAAGGAAAGAGAGCCACAGCTGAGGAAGGATGGTTAGAGAGGTGGCATTGTCGCTGGAAAGGAAAGGGGCCTTCAGCTGCTGCTTCCTCTGGGCTGCCTCTCTGTCTCGAGCTGCAAAGGTGAAGGGAATGGGGTGTTCAAAAGTAAAGCACACACTCGACACCTTGAGATTAGCTCGTTAGACCCACTCAGATTTCCACCCTACAGAAATGTGAGATAATCAGCTTGCATTTTAGGAGTCTATAAGTTTGTGATAATTGAACGGTAGCAATAGAAAACTAACACAATCGGTAATGTAAAAACTGACAGAGTATTTAGAGCCTGATAGAGCACAGTTCTGGCTTTGCATCTAACTAGGAATGTGCCCCTGGTAAATTTCCTCAGCCCTGCTTTCCTTATCTGTAGCACGTCTGTAATAATCCTTACCTTACCAGGTTGTTGAGATTTAAATAAGAAGGTGCATATAAAATGTCTGGGATAAGGCCTGTCATGTTGAGGCTGCTCAAACATATTCATTTTGTTTTTATTCCTTTCTGCTTGCACAGTCTGGTGGTCCTCTTAGTGACTGGCTCCGTGTCACTACGGTTCCCACTAACTGGCCGTGCTGATGACAGGCATGACTGGACACTGTGTTCCTCTGTGGGTCATCTGTCAGTCCCTAGGGTTTCTGTTAATGCTGGATCACTGTCAGACTCCTCGTGGTTTTAGAAGAATCTAGCAGATCATTGTGTACAAGGACACATCATGAATGCTCGTGTGTGTTTGATGAATGACAAACTGTTTCTCGGACACCTTTGTCTTTGTACATTCCACTCCGCTGTTCCAAGCTGAACCAGTAAATCCATCAAGAGGGGCACACTAATTTATTTGATTAGCTATTTGTCAATATTTTTTAGGGAAAATAAGGTGTCAGTCGACTATATCATTATGTGCCCTTCCTAACAAAAAGCGTTGGGAATGAGCCTGAATACTTTTATCAAAATGTATTATTATATAGTAACAATTTTTTCTCTTTGCCCTTTAAAAAAGAGAAATCTCCTCTATAGATATTCCCTTTAAAACTCTTTTAACACAGGAGAAAGTGATTTCTAACTGCCCAACAGACTTCAAGATGATCTTGACAGCCTCTGTGGCCAAATTATCATATTAATTTGAGCTTTATGACACTTCTGGTTTACTTGCTCTGTTCTTTACTGAAATACAAATCCTGTACTTCTTGAGCAAACACAGGAAGCAGCTATGATGTCCCAGTTCATCTTTTCAGTTTTACCCTCCCACAAGGAGCCGAGCAAAGCTGAGAGCAGTGGACACCTAGTGCTTTCAACTCGAGTTTCATTAAGCACCCTTATGAACAAATTTCCAGACTCTGTAGAATTTCATCACTAAAACAGCTATTGGGATGGTGTCTCTTGAAACGGATACAGCATTTATTATTCCTGATTTCCTAAGAGTCCTCTGTCAGTGAGTATAAGAACTGTGATTTTACCCTACAAGTAAGACCTGATTGCGGTCTTCTTTTACCCTACCTTTCATCCTAACAAGTCTGTTACGTGAATGCTGGCAGAAGACACAAGACTCCGGGATCCGAGGTGAAGGACAGAGTGTGGCTATAGTGATAACAGGAGCAGAGTATTCAGCATTTATGCCAATTCCCTAGCTAGATCTTACTTCCCATGGGTTAAAGGAAAGAAAACTAGACAACACCTACATATGTAGTAGAGAGGTGAGAGCTGAGTTCAGCAAGTCCAAAAATGTTACAATGAGCAGAAAGCTTATTGCTGATCTTTGCTACAGAGAAATATTATTGTTGTATACTGTACAGTTGAAATAAAAATCTCTTTCTGGGCAGCACCTGTGGCTCAAAGGGACGCTGGCCCCATATGCTGGAGGTGGCAGGTTCAGATCTGGCCCCGGCCAAAAAATGCAAGAAAAAAACAAAACCTCTTTCTTCCATATGGTGACATTACCTCTATCTTCCAATGGATGTTGACAGTAGAAACATTCTTGAAAAAACAGCCTGGAACAGAGTTATGAGATCTTCTGTGCACAAGATGTGCAGAAACAGGAGAGGCCAGAAAGAATAATCTTCCTGCAGTGGGTTTCTTAGATGTAAATAAATAGTTTCTTATGTTGCTGAGAACGATGCATGATGAAAGATCATCATAGGCATAGAAGAGGAGGATTTGCTTTGAGTTCCCAGAAGAGTACAGGTTTCAGTTCTGTAATCAACCTGTTTAGATCAACCAAGTTAAAATATAAAGCATTTTTAAAAAATACTATGAATGTGTGTGTTTAGCTGGACAGGTTATGGGGATGGGGAAGGCAGAGAGGAGATTGTGTGACCTCATACAAAAGCATTACCTTTTTTCTTGCACTTTGCTACCCATTTCAGTGTTGCTGGTCAGCCGCCAGGAAAGGGATTCAGGAAAGGTCTAGATCCACAGTTCTCAACCTGTGGGTTGCAACCCCTTTTTAACGATGAAAATACATTGTGGTATCAGGAAGGTTGAGAACCACTGGTCTAGAGAGACTTTCAGAATGGAAGGCAGTCAAGAAAGCTTCCAGAGGCTGAAGTTGTCAAGTTTTATCAGACCTGGTTTGGGAGCACAACACAATCAGGACTTCAGCAAACAGGGTGTTGGTAGCCAGACTGGCCCCCTTGCTGTTTCTGGAACATACACGATCTGGACCCACTTCAGGTCCTCTGTGTTGGCTCTTGGCTGTGAGATATATGTTCTTCCCCAAGACACCTCAGGGCTCACTTTCCCACTTCCTTCAAGTCTTCTTCAAATGTCACCTGTCTGTGCTGCCCCCTGAACTGCAGTCACCTGCACACATACACACCTGGGCATTCAACGCAACACACCTGTCCTGCTCTATTTTAACACCTTTCAACATGCTGTCTCATTTATTAACAAGAGTGTAAGCTCCACAGCCAGAGATTACTGTCTGTTTTATTCCTTGATATTTCCTGACAGCCGAATCAGTGCCTGGTTATGTATGTAAATAAATATTTTGAATAAATATTTGCTGAATCATGCATGGGGGAATGTTAATATTGACATAGTTTGTTGTTATTGCCTTGCTCCTAGGAAGATAGGCCCTAGTCATTCGGGGTTCCATTTCAGGAAGCAAGGCCTGGGTTGGATCCTTTATTTGTGGGTGTTAAATAACGAATGAACAGAATATAGCGGCGGTGACCCTGCTGATGATGAAAATGGATCATATTGATCTTCTACCTTTTCCGTGTGGGTGTGTGTCTGTGGAATTCCCCTCTGTGTCAGAGTGATGGATTATCCCCGTTCCTTCTAGGAAAATGGCTATTCCATCTTAATGTGGGCTTTTAGAAATGAAAAATAACACTGCTACGATCAACTTTTAATTATCTGCACTAATGGAGTGCTGACGCTAAGGAAATAATCCCCAAATCATTTACATTGGACTTCAGGATGCAACCTGGGGCTCGTGTTCAAGAAAGCACATTAAAACGTCAGAAGCTGCTTGGGATGGGAGACCCAACCCTGGGAGATGGGGAACTGGGTTTGGTGGAGGCTCAGTGTTATGGCTTGAATTATGTTCTCCCCAAAAGATAAGTTGGAATTCTAGCCCCCAGGAACTCAGAAAGTGACCTCATTTGGAGACAGCGTCTTGATAAAGGTTATCCAGTGAAGATGAGGACGTCTGGGTGGGGCCTAATCCAATATGAGCAGCATTTTTATAAAAAGGAGAAATTTAGTCAGAGAGACGGACACACATGCAGAGAGAATGCCATGTAAAATTGGAGTTATGTTGTTACAAGACCAGGAACCACCCACAGAGGGGCCTGGATTGGGCTGCCCTTCCCTAGCACCCCAGAGGAAGCGGGTCCTATACATACCCGATCTTGGAATTCCAGCCTCCGGGACAAAAGCCCCCATTCAAGGTGCTCTGTTGTGAAGCCCCAGGAGATCAATGCACTTGGAGATTCCCCTCTTTTGTGTTCCTGGGGCCCACAGTCCCTTCTTGTCTTCCAGCCTCTGTTTCCTTGTGAAACAGAAACTGAGCCCCTTGCTGGTTGAGGGTTCTGTGATGAGAGTTTCCGATGTGAAGTTTCCATCAGCGCCACTTTTCCCAGTTTAACAGTAACCCCGTCCCACCCTGGTGTCCTCTACGTTAGGTACCAGTCAAGGTGATCTCCAAACACCGGCACAGCAAATTCAGCCCCGTGGTAACAGAGCAGCTGTAACTTTACTTTTCCGAGTGCCATGGCATTCAAAACTGCCACTCCCACGGAGTGCTTTCCATCACTTTATTTAATATTTGGAGTAAATGAGGGGGTGCATGTAGGGTTTGCCCCCAAAATGCAAAAACATGAGGTCATACCAATGGAAAATTCTGCTGGAAAGTATTCTTATGTGGCATGTTTAAAATAGTCACCTTCTTGGTGGTTTATCTTCTCTCTATACTTCTTTGAATAAAGATGTAATGCCCAATAGATGGTGTTGCAAGTGTGGGAGTTACTCTCCAGAAGAAAAAACACCCATAACCAGATGTTGACTTAAAGAAAGCGTTTCCAAATGTTCTGATAAAGTCACTGATGGTGAACATAGCTCATTTCTGGGAAAGAATTAGAAGGTCTGGTTTATCTATGTATAAATCATTTAATACTATCTAATACTGCTTCAGTAACATTTGACCATCATCACTGCTGTTATCTACAGTGTTTCCAGTCACACTTCAGACTTGGAGAGATTATTTCTTTGAGCACCAGGAGTTTCTGGTAAGAAAGCAAGAGGCAGGCATTCCAAGCCCCTGAGCTCCAGCAATAGGTCAGCACCAAAGGTTGTGGGTTCTGGCATGTACTCAAAACCTGTTTGTACCTGACGTAATTCTAATATATTGACTTGTTTGGTTTACCAATTCACATTAGAAGCCAACAGTACAGAACAAGAATCAGAAAATCTATTAAAAGGAAATGAAAGAAGAAAAAGGCATAACAATAGCAGGCCATTAAGTCTGGCCACAAGTAACCTTCAGAACCACAGTTGTCTTTGAGAGTATCCACTGGCCGCGTGCAGTCACTGAGTGATAATTATGACCTTGAAATCCTAGGACAGGCCTTGAATACTTTCACAAGTTAGAGAATTGTGTAACATATTTTTGAAGGATGTTCTATGCAAAGCAGTTGATTTGGTGTTAGTATTGCCAGTAAAGAAGTGGATTAGAGGATTCTGGAACAACTTAGTGATATGGAAGTCCTTGTTGTCGGGTAATACCAGATGAGAATTTTCATGTTAGTGCCTGTACAAAGAATATGCAATAAAATCAATGAATGTATGTGTGTGTGTGTGTATGAGTGTGTGTGAATGTGTGAGTGTATGAGTGTGTATGTGTGTGTGTATGAGAATGTATGTGTACATAAGTGTGAGAGTGTATGTGAGTGTGTGAATGTGTGAGTGTATGCGTGTGTATGTGTGTATGTGTATGAATGTGTGAGTATGTGTACATAAGTGTGTGAGAGGGTATGAGTGTGTGAATGTATGTGAGTGTATGAGTGTGTATATGTGTTTGAGTGTGTAAGAGTGTGTGTGTGTGTGAGTGTGTGTATGTGTGTGTTGGAAAGTAGTTGGATGATATACATACTTTCAGTTCATTAAACAAATTTTTGCGGTGCCTATTGTACATCTTGCATTGACCGTGCCCTGAGCAGTCATGATGACTGAGATGAGATTCCTGGTGTGAGGAGCTCCCAGTCCCAAAGCAGTCGTGGAAGGAGGTAGGGCCATCGTGCCAATGTGGAGGCAGAGAGGGGTGAGGGAGGAGGCACTCTCCATGCTAGTGTGGAGCCTTTCTGATGAAAGACAACTTTCCTTGTCTATTTTTAAAAGTTCAAACGCACAATAACTGATGTAAATAGAAAACTAAACGAAAATGAGAATCTAAGACTACCCAATTCATACAATAAATCCAGTCCCTGACTCGGTCTGGGGTTAGCAAAAGCAAATGTTTGTTCTGTGCAGCCCTGGGAACGGAGAGGGAGGTAGGTTTCACTAAAGTCTTAGTTTCCAAATGATGGATGCCAGCGAGAAAACAGTTTAAAATTCCAAGAAGGGTCTTCATCTTTCATTCCAATATAGAGTGATGGCTTTTTCAAAGATATTCAAATAAAGCCAAAGATATTAAGCAGTGTGTCTCAAGAAACAGACTTAAAGACTGCACCCATAGCTCAGTGGTTATGGCACCAGCCACATATACCCAGGGTGGTGGGTTTGAACTTGGCCTGGAGCCAACTAAACAGCAATAACAACTGTAACCAAAAAATAGCCGGATGATGTGGCGGACGCCTGTAGTCCCAGCTACCTGGGAGGCTGAGGCAAGAGAATGGCTTAAACCCAAGAGTTGGAGGTTGCTGTGAGCTATGACACCACTGCACTCTATCCAGGGCAACATAGTGAAACTCTGTCTCAAGAAAAACAAGCAAACAAACAAAGAAACAGACTCAAAGTCTGTGAACCAGAGGCATATTTGTAGGCCTCACATTTTCTAACGTAATATTATTCTATTTCATCTTTTTTTTCATATCCTTACTCCCTCAAGGTTTTTAGAATGAGATTGCTAGATTCTGAAGCTGGTTTTTCACTAGGCGTATGAGCTGAACATTCTTTCTCAGAGGTAAGAAAAAAAAAAAAACATCACAGCCTTCTACAGATGTTCCTGTTCACCGGCATGGACAAGGTGATCTGCTCTAGGCCTCCTGTGTATCCTCACCTCTGGGAGGCTGCTTTCAGGTCATTGCTTCCCTCCCTCCATTAAAGGCTGACTCAGCCACTGCTAGACCTGCAGAGCCAGCCTGCGGTAAAGTGCTGGTGGATTCTGTGCCTTGGGCAGGGTTTATTACCTTTAAGAACTCGGCTTCTTTCCCCAGAAGGTGAGAACTTGTATCACAACACCTGTGAGGTTCCTTTCACTTTTAACCTTTCAGAAGTGTAAAAGGTCACACAGCCATAAACATCTGGGATACAGAGATAGTTGGCTTTTTGTCTAACTTTGGACCCATCGTTTCAGCTAAACAAACTGCAGAATGGGGGCTGGCCCAGAACCAAGACATAGAACTTCTTTCCTAATATTTGACAGTTTCCTAAATTGGACGGGCAGAACCCTCTGACATTTAAACAGAAAGTTGCAAATGTTTGTTCTAATGCTCAGCCAAATCCCAGGAAAGCATCCTCACCTTCCACATCCAGGGACATTTCCTCTGTACTTGTAGATCATTAAGTGATTGTGTGCATGCACACCCCCGCACACCCCATCCGGATTCTCCTGAGGATGAATGAATATTCCCCTGCCAAATATTCCATGAGGATTTGGACAATATTTTGGCAGAATGAACAATGCTTATATTTTGGCAGAATGAACAATGCTTATATTTATGCTTTTTGGCAACAACGTTGCTCCATCATCCTGTGTTTGGTGAAGGACATTGTTTTCTAATCAAGATATCTCAGAAATCCTTAGGGCGGTAGTTCACACAGCAACTGCCTGAAAATGCCAAGTTTTCCTATAGAGAGATGAAGAATTTGAAAATAAAGAAGGAAAATGGTCATTTATTGAGTATGTTTCTGAAAGTTTATGTGTATATGTACACGCATATATATATCTTATTTAATTCTTACAAAAACCCAGGTTCCCTTTTATCATTTCAACGTTGTGTCACAAGTTATATTAGTATTTACATTGTAAGAATTGAAAATATTGTCTATGCCAAGCTACGTGGACTACGACCACTGCACTTCCATTGAACAATCCTTCATTATTTTCTGGAATTAATGATTGCTTCAGATTTTTTTCTGGTTTTCTATAAACCTATTGGTATTTTTTTCTACTTTTCCTTCATTTTTCACGACCCCATCTTTCCCCCCTTTTCTCTCCAGCTCCCCCTCTGATTTTAGCTAGATGCCTCTTACGTGCTCTGCAAAGCTGTGGCCCTGCTAATTTCCCTGTTTATCATGTTGAGACTGTATGTCACGATTATCCTGTTTCCAGATCTCATGCCCTCTGCTTCCTTGTTTTATTCTCCCATTAGCACATTCTCTAGTAACTTCCAAACATGCAAGCACAAGATATGAACTTTTTAGACCTTGTCTGTCTGAAAATGTCTTTTGTGTGGGAGCCTAAAGGAGACATATGCAAACCCTTTCCTCTCCCCTTCCTCCCGCCTGAGATAAAGACACAAAGGATCTGGTTATCCCACCCCCAAGAAGTTCTGCCAAAAGATCCTAACTTGACTGGCAACCCATGGAGTGTGCCCACCCCCCATATAGAAGTGGCCTCCAGCTGCCTGTCCCCCTGCTGTAGACGCCGTCTTTGCACTGCCCAGGCCGGTCACCCTCCCCAGGCCGAATCCTTTCTACTTGTTTTGCTTTCTGAAAACTCTGGATGTTCTTTTATCCCAAATGTTCTGAAATTTAATAATGTTTGTATTCTCTCGTTGCTGTAAGCATGTAGTAGGCCCGTTAGGGAATTTTCTTGTCTTATTTTTTTTAAGTAATTTCCTCCATATGATTTTCTATTATTTTTACTTTCTGGGATTCCCATGAGTTTGACTTTGGGTATTATGAACAAATCTTTTCTCGCCTGTCTCTCTAAAATGTCTTCTTAGATTAAATTCTTAGAAGCCATCTCCACTTCATATTTCATAGCTTCCCTTGATATTTTTACTTCAGATATTTAATTTTGAAGAATGCTTCTGCTGTGCTGTCAGTGTTCATATAACGCACTGATCCTGCCTAGGAGGCCACATCTTCCCTTTAACTCTGAGGGTTTTTGTTGATGTTCTGTCTGCCCTTTCTGTTGTCTTCGTTTTCTATCAGTTGCTTTTCCTCTTCTTTATTTGGTCTCTCCCTTTTATACAGAGGCCCCTCTTGATTCATTGGCAATCTCTGCTGTCCATGTACAGCTGAGAACAAGACACTGAGAAGCATCTTGGAAGCTCTGGCCAGTAGGCAGTCCTTTTGATAAGAGGCGTTCCCATAGTTCAGCTCAGGCACTCTATAACCAGGGAACTGGCTGTCTCTCTCTCGCTGTGCAGATTCCCAGGAAAGTCTGTTTCCATCCCCTCGCCTCCCTCCTTGCCATCCTTTGCACTGGCTGGGCCTGTTGTGTGAGGTCTAATGCTGCTTTGACTCACTTTCTTCAGAGGCAAAAGCCCCAAGCCCCTGTCTCCTGTGGGGAAGGTGACAATACAAACCACCTAGCCGGGCACTGAAAGGCAGGAACCAGGGCTCTGATTACACCCTATGCAGCTACCTTTGATTCTGAGCCTTTCTCTGGTATTTTTAGGTGAACTTACTCGGGCCTTGTCTATGCGTCTGTCTGCTGATACCCAAGTCCAGGTGTTCTCAGATTCTGTTAATCAGCTATCACTAAGCCACTTTTCATTTTTTCTTCCAAAAGATTATTAAAATTCTTATGCAGTAGTAAGTTTCCTTTTGTTTTCTTTGCCTTGGGGGTTTCTAGCCCTATTATTCATTTACTATCATTTTTTTTCCTTTTTTTTTTTTTTTGTCAGGAGGACGGTAGTAAAGTGTGTGGTCCAGGCAGGATGTTCAACCAGAATCTAGCCTGAATTGCAATTCCTTGCAATTCCTTGTCAACTCCTAAGGTCTGAGTGTTGTAAATAATAGTGACTTACCAGATGGCACTATAAACAGTAAGTGGAAAATTCCAATTTCTTCTCATTTCAATAGACCACAGAAAATGATTACATCTGAATTGGTGAAATATGTCAAACTCCACGGCTTAGATGGTCCACTGGTGTAATTCCCATCCAGGTGGTTTCACCTCAACCCTGTAGCTTCAGTTGAAAACACCCAACAAAATCAACCTGAATATCACAGTGGCAGGACGGTTGCTTCAGTCTTGCTGAAGGTTCTACCTGTTTGATGAGAAATATTGACATGATATTTTCAGAGACTTCTCACATGGAACTCTCTCATATTCAAAAGGGGCTTTATTTGCTGCATTGCAATTAACATGGTTGAGTGTTAATTTCTCATGGTTGTGGTTGGCGTGAGAAAAATGCAATTAGCTAAAATCAAAGCAAAGGGGAAAGCTCCCAGCAGATCTATTTTATTTTTTATTTAGAGTATGGACGACCAATGTAAAAAGATCTTTGTTTCTTTATACTTTGTAATCTAAAGGAAAAAAGAGTAAGAGTAGGTGAGAGGGGCCCTTCAAGGTACTTTTAATATAATCAATCGATCAATCAATCAATCTTGTGTGACTCTCATGTCATAAGAAATAATTTGGTTCAGTGTACCAAACACTGGAATTTGGCTTCTGACACTGGTTCTGCTGCTGTCTTTGTGGCCCTGACCTCACCCCTGATGTCACCTGTGTTGGCTCTCTTGGGAAATAAGAGCAAGCCTGCTCTTTTTACAGGGCTACACAGAGAGAAGGAGCAGTTCAAGACAGTAAAACTGGCAACCCCATAGAGAGGGGAAGAAAGGAAGAGAGAAAGGGATGTAGGGACTGTAGAGCTTTCAGGGGTAAATTTCTATATAATTGGCATAATTTCCATAATTCTTTGGTTCTTCCTTATTCCATTCATTCTTTTTAAAAAAATTTTTAAATTATTATGGGTACATAATAGTTGTATATCTTTGTAGGGTACGTGTGATGTTTTGATACCGGCACACAATTTGAATTAATCAAATCCAGGTAATTAGGGTAGCCATCACTTTAGGCATTTAGCATTTCTTTGTATGAGGAACATTCCAATTCTACTCTCTTAGTCAAAGAATAGTATACCCTAACTTACTGCTGATTATAGTCACTTTATTATACTATTAAGTATTTATTCTATCTCTCTTTTTATAGCCATTGATCATCCCCACTAGATCCCCTTTCCCCACTACATTTCCCAGACTCTGCTAACCGTCCTTCTCTCTGTTTCCATGAGATCAATGGGTTTTAGTATTTAGCTTCCAAATAAGAGTGAGATAAGCCAAGCACAGAAAGACGTTTAATCCTTTCATGTATTCATCCAGCAAGTACTGGTTGTGCGCCTACTGCAGGCAGGGTTTCTGTGAGCTATGGGTGCAGCAGGGACTAAACTGCTCATCTCTGTCCCCATGGAGCACACATCCACGTGGCATCCCAGTCAGATCCAGCAAATAGTAAAGACGCTCTCAGCCCCGACCCTGCATCCAGCGGCACCACAGATGGTTCAGTGGAGATGCCAGAGAGAAGACATCAGAGGAAGGAGGAATAGGGGATATCGGGGTACAAAGGGGTTGCAGTTGAAAATCAGGAGACCAGGTCATTGAGAATGGGATAGTTTTGGTAAACATTAGAAGGAGCTGGGTGAGTTATCTATGGTGTCTAGAGGAAGGCCAGGCCGGCAGGAGGAACAGCAAATGGAAAGGCAGGGGTGGGCCTGGCCTGTTGGAAGAACCTCCAGTAGGCAGGTGTGGCTGCGGCTGACTCGGGGGCCAACTCAGTGAGATGGGTGCGAGGTCGGAAAAGTGTGTGTGGGGGGAACAAAGATGGCGTTGGGCTTTGTTTGCAAAAGCTCTTGCTGGGTATAAGATGGCAGACCATTGGGAGAGTCTGTGCAGAGGAGTGACGTGATCTGACATCTTTAATAAGATTGCTGTAATTGTTGTATCATTTTGCTTAGTCTGTGGGTCAGCACTGATCAATGAAAACTAGAAATTAGGAGCACCAATTACATTTATTATCACAGAGAAAGCTCAGGTCAGCTGTACACCAGTCAGAGGTTGCCAGAGAAACAAATGACTGAATGTTTTCTGGATTATAGTCTCCTTGTTTGCAAAGTTGAGATACTAGTATCTATGTAATGAATTACCAGAACTAAATGAGATATATTTCTAAAAATGCCTAAAAAATGCCCAGGCTGTTAGAGGATCTTTAAAAGTGTTAGCTGTACCCTCAATAAATAGCAAGAATAAATAAATTTAAACCACAGACATTGACTATGACTAGAATGAAATTGTTTTTCTTTCTTTTTTTTTTTTTTTTATTGTTGGGGATTCATTGAGGGTACAAGAAACCAGATTATACTAATTGCATTTGTTAGGTAAAGTCCCTCTTTTTTTTTTTTTTATTAGAAACAAAAACCTTGGACGAATGAACATAAATGCATTCAGAAAAGGAATCAGACAATTGCTACATTGAAATATTAAGCAATAATAATAATAATGCAAAGAAAGTAACATTCACATTGTCAAATAAGAGTATGTCTATTACAGAATGCTTTGACTCTGAGATTCAGTACAGAGTCATCAGTAGTCAGTACAGATTCAGTACAGAGTCATTAGAAGGAAATTTTTAATCATCTTGATGATACTTTTTATCATTTGTGCTTCTTTCGTGTGAGTTCTAGCTCAAGGAAATTTCACAGAATCATGTGAAATCCCTAACTTAGAAACTGAAACATTTTATGCCATTAAACATACTTGTTAAGCATTTTTTAAGATCAGAAATGGGTTCAAAATTATATCTCTAGAGATAATAACCAAAGCAGCAGTTTTATTGTGTAAAATACATGAAAACAAATACAAAACAATAAAATGAATTAAATAGCATATGGTGTGGAAATAAATGAAATTCTATGTAATTTTTAAATGCAATTTTGTAGAACAAATAGTTCGTCATTTGAGAAAGGGCCTGGCTGTATTAAGTAAACAAATCATTGTGAATAGCTTAGCTGCTTAGAGATAGATTGGAAGGAAATACACTAAAATGTTAATAAGAATGGGATCTCTGCGATCTCTGTATCTCTGGGATCTCTTGGGTCTCTGGTACAATTAAAATCTTTTAGTGTGTGTTTTTTGGTGTTTAACAAATTTTCCTGCATTGATTCTGTATTACTTACATCACTAAAAATGAACAATGCAATGTGTGTTGTTTAAAGAATCTCACCTCCCAAAAAAAGAAACTCACCCAGTAACTAGAACGCATAATCATTTTTATTCCAGTGATTCTCTGAGCACACATGATTACCATTCAGGAAGTACAACTGTAACTTGATGAGAGATTTGGGACAATGACAAAACTTTCTCAAATAGGAATTTTAGATAAGGAAATATAATTTTTTAAATGTGAAAAATATTAATAAAACACAGGTGTGTTCACAAAAATCCTATTGTTTTACTCCATCACCTTTGTAAAAAGTAGCATCACCTCGCCTCCTATGTGGCCTGATTCCTAACAGGCCACAGGCTGGCGCAGTACTAGTCCACAGTCCAGGGGTTGGTTAGTAGAGTTAGTGTTAGAGTAATTCACCCTTTTCACTTTTACTGAGAATGTCAAGAGTTCCAATGATTCGCTATTTCCTGAAGATGTGGCTACTGTAAACTAATACACACCCACACAAGAGAAAAACTCTTAGGGGCAGCGGGCAGGATGAGAAGGAGGGCTAAGTGGTTGTGCTCCCACCTAATAGGCACAATGTACGTGTATAGTGACCCACCATCTGGGTGTGGAGACTTTACCTAACAAATGCAAACATTGTACCCTAATCATTTATACCCTCATATTAATCTGAAAAAAAAAAAAAAGATGCGGACAACTGACCTTGGAGGATGAAAACAGGCATTTCCTGACTGATTAATCAAGACCACCCCCCTTTGACAAGAGTTTGAGAAACAAACAAAAATAAAGAATGAACAAATTAAATCTAATGCAAAAATGTTAGAACTGAAAGTGGTTTCAAAATAACTGGAACCGGTTTTACTGGGAGATAATGGAAAAGCACTGTGTGATTTATCTTTTTTGGTAGCAAGAGTTCCCAGTTGCTATATACCTCCCCCCATCCTGGAGGGCCGTGTGGGACCCTACGTTCTTACTGAAGTGTCTTCATTGAATGGCTCTTGTGAAACCCTCCAAGGTGAGTGTTATGCAGGATATTAATTAGATAACTGTTGGATTAGTTTAAAAAGTGGTGGGAGACATGAAAGAGGAAAATGGAGATTATTTGGGACCAAATTCCCTGAATTTTTTTAAAAGTCTTTTTTTTTTTTTTCTTTAAGCCACAAATCTTGGGACTACCTAAGGGAAGACTGAAGTTTCCTTTTTTGCCCTCAGTCTAAGTTTTGGTAACTGCCTTCTCTGTAGCAACTTGATATTTTTATTATCATCAGGACAATGCCTTCCCATGACCTGACCAGGATCATGATCTTAATTATGGTGAAAGGAAAATAACTGAACCCAGAGCTTTTTACAATAACCCATCTACCTGTCAGTCAATGCATATTACCCACCTCCATGGTTTCTTTTAAATGTTATGGTGACTCTTTCCTATACTCAATAAATAGACATCCTATTTATTGTGTGAAAAATGACATTTGTATTTTAAACTATATTTTTATAACATTTTTTGGAGGATAAAAGCCACTAAAACAGGATTTTCTGTGGGGTATGATATTACAGGTAATTTTAAATGTTGCTTTCCAACAAAAATTCAGTATTAATATAATTTTTAATGGAAACAAGTAAAACGTGTATTTCCAGATTTTAGATGTTTGAATACCACTGCTTAGTGCCTCTGCTGCTTTTCCTTATGGGAATTTTGGTTTCTTCAAGTGCATGAAAACAGGCTTCTACTCTGCCCTACAAAGCCTCTCTGCCCTGTCAGAAGCTACAACTCTTGTTTTTGCCAGTTCAATTGGGAACAATCTGTTTCCTTCTTAATTTTTAGCAAATCTTATGAATGAAGTTTGATTAAATCTGGCAAAACTAGGGAAACATCATAAAAGCATATGGGGAGTCTTCCTGTAGTGCCAGTGAGCTATTTCCTCCTAATAACAGATTTTAAAAATCCAATTAGTTTGAAAAAAGAAAACCAAATATCTGACTCAGCACAGCAAGCAATGGTTTATAGGCAATCACTGATGGTTAATAGGAGGGTAGTGGTGAGAACCTTGCTTCTCTAGCCCAATAGAATTATTTTTTACTTGTATTGCTCCTAAAGGTTTCTACTGAATTATACTATGTTAAATAGCAGACATTCCCACTCCCTTTATGGGAAGGAAAATCATGTTTATTTGGCTACTCAAAGCCGTCTTTGGCTGTTAAGGGATTAGAGTTGACCTAATGGGAAGACAAACAGATGGTTGAGGAAATGAGACATGATTTTTCACAGAATGATGAGCGCGTGAGAAAAGAAGTGCCTAGTGGATTACATTCATAGTACCTAAAGACGGTTAAGATCACTCTGCGTTCAGTCAACCTAAGAAAGGGACCAAACCATTGAAGTTTGTATCCCCATGACCGGTAAGACTGAAACTGCAAGAGCAGGCAACCTAAGACAGGGACTATGTTTATCCCCCGTACAAAAAACAAATTGTTGGGCCCTGCCATGTGCCTGAGGCCTAGTGCAACTTCTGGAGCCTGACTAGAAGTAGATCCATGGAACTACTTCCACGTAGCAATGACTCAGCAAGGCCCGGCCTGAAACTGCCTCTACCTAGACATAGCCAAGGTGGTACCATGCCACTGGCCCAACCCTGTCACGCACCTCATCCCCCGCCTTCTTTCCCCGCCCCTTCCCCACGCTCTATATAAGGGCTGCTTGATGCAATAAAGTTGACTTCCTGCTTTGACAGAAAAAAAAAAAAAATTGAATGGGAAGGCAAAATTATGTTTGACATCACCTGGATTTGCTCAAAGGGTACTTCAAAGCTGAATGACTCATTGTAGTAGGGATTAAGCGTGTTCTTCTTAATCGTTGTCTTTTTCTTCTTCAGCCTCTTGCCATTCTGCATCAGATGAATCTTCACATAAGGATCTAAAAAACAGAAACAAAAACTTTAGATGATCAGAGACACATACTTTAGCGACCAGCTTACAAAAGGAACAGATTTTTCCAATGGATGGATACTTATAAAACACGTATTTAGTATTTTAAAAAATCTCAAGCAGAGTTTTTATTGAAAGATTTTAAGTAACCTATGGGCTTGGCGGCTTTTCGGGCCATATTTCAGTATTTACAGTTAGATTTAGAAGATGAGAGTAAATAGTGTGCTGGTAAACCAATTCTTTGAGGGGGGGGGGAAGTCTTGGGCAGTGCCTGTGGCTCAAAGGGGTAGGGTGCCAGCCCCATATACCGGAGGTGGTGGGTTCAAACCTGGCCCCAGCCAAAAAAAAAAAAGTCTTGACATGTAGCATTTGCCAATATCTATGATATAAATACTTTATCCAAGGTAGGTTTCAAGTCAGTAAGAGTTTGATAACTGGCTTGCGAAATCGCTGAGAATTTAACCATGTGCTTTTGTGGGCTGGCAAAGGGCTTGTCTGCAGCCCATCACTGCACGGTAACAAACTCTATCGAGAGAGGACAAAGGAACCATTTCCTTAATTCATTTATTTACTCACTTCACCAGCTTTAGTTGAGGGCCTGTGATGTGACAGGCACTGTCAGGCTGGGGGTGTAGCGGTGGGTGAGCACAACAGACCATCCCTGTCTTTGCAATGGAATTTCAGAATTACAAGGGAAATAATAAGCTTCTAAAGAAACAAAGCACACACGACGTTACCCACTGACAAGAGTGCTCTGGAAGAAAACAGTGGGATGGACCTATCCTAGAGAATCCCAGGGATGGTAGGGAGTGGCAGAGTCACAGTGAGGCAGGCACGGGACTGTGAGACTGCTCGGGTCAGGCCTCTATGGAGGTTACATGGAAGCTGGGACGTGAACTCTGAAGGGTAGAAGAGGCCAGCTCAGTGCGTGCGCGTGTGTGTTTGAATGAGACAGGCAGAAAGAGAGAGATGCCTCAACAGTCCATGGTAGAGAAGAATTTCCAGTGTTGGGGAAAAGAGTAGAGGTCAGTACACACAGAATAATGAGCAAAAGGAGCAGAGTGATTCCCTCGGCAGCTTTCCTACAGCCTCATTAGGCAAAGTTAAAGTCATAAGTCATTGCAAGGGTGGACAATTCCCACGTATAGCTCCGGTCACTGATGCGTAAGTGACATACTTTTTGGTCACTAGAAACCAATGCCCAGGATTGAAACGAAAATCTCTCTACTGTTTCCTCAAACATTTTTCCATTTCAGATGTATGCTGCATTCATTATATATAATAGGAAACATCAGAAAGCAATGATAGACAAAAAGAAGAGAAAAATCAAATCACGATTTTACTGCCCCCAAATAACTGTGGCTAAGCATTCCAAATTTTCTTTCTTCTCTTTCAAAACATGAAGAGCTGGGAGAAACTTTACAGATAATCTAGTCCAATGCCCACATGTTTTTAGAAGAGAAAACTGCAAATGAAAACAAGGTGGTTTTTATCTTCCTCTCCCTGTCTCTGGCAGAACATAACTCCTGAGAGACAGACTCCCCGTCTGTCATACCCACTATTCAAATTTGCTAAAACAGTGCCTGGCACCTGTTCAGTTTCTGTTGAATGAATAAGTGGCACTTATTTAGGGCTTCATAATCTGAGTCTCCTGAGATTTGGAGATTTTTTTTTATTACTTAATAAATGCGACATACAATCAAGGGGATCGTATTGAAGATTTTCATCAATACAAAGAATATGTTTAAAAACTAGTCCTGGGTGGCACCTGTGGCTCAAAGGAGTAGGGCACCAGCCCCATATGCTGGAGGTGGTGGGTTCAAACCCAGCCCCAGCCAAAAGCTGCAAACAAACAAACAAACAAAAAAATAGTTCTAGAGATGAGAAACCAGCTCCATCAACTAAAAAATTGATCAGTTAAAAAAAATCCACCGTAAAGAACTATAAATGGAGGAAAAAATCTTTCACCGGGCATCCATTTTACTGTTTATAGCCAATGCTGATTTTTGGTTCAGAGACCTTGTTTGCTTATGAAGTTCCCTAGCTCCCCCATCTAGCCTCTTGCACTTTTACAAAGCCTCTTGTGTCTATTCAGCACCAACTGATACTTTCATATATATCATAAATACCTCCTGTGTTCATAGGTTGCAACTTCATCAACCTAAGGCACAGATGATCTCAAGAAAAGCCCTGTGACTACTTACTGATTCATTCAATACAGTAAATGATAAGAAAATCCTTGCCGTCTGCCAGTCAACAAATTAAAAGGCCAACAAGACAATTTCAGATTTTGCTAAGAGTCCTTTTGTGATGTGATTAATGCCTTGAGGAGAATGGGGTGGTGTAGAGAGGGTGACCTGAAAAGTCCTCACGCAGCCGGCAATATTTAGGCTGAGAATCGAGTCACAAGAAGAAGGCGGTATTTGAAGCTATGGCGAGGCATGTATAGGGAGCAGTAGCTGTAAAGGCCCTCGGTGCACCAGCTTCTGCAAGTTTGAGGAACAGTAGGAGAAGACCACGGGGGAGAGAGGAGGGTGTTGAGGTCAGAGAGGTAACTAAGGGCCTACTGATATGTTCCCTTCATTTGCAGAATCTGCCAATTCTGACAACAATTCAGACTTATTCCAGAACTTCACAATAAATAAGAGGGAAGAGGGTTTGATGAGGACGGTGTGGGGCAGCTGTGAATGGGTCGTCTCTGTCTTTGCCTGTGCAGAGTCACCCCGACACAGGCACCAAAGCAACTTGCTGTGCAGGCAAATTCCTATCTTAATCATGACCGAAGATGGCAGGAACTTAAGAGTTCTTACTCTTTATTAGCTTTTGTGCCTAGATAATCCTTGACTGTCTAAGCTTCGTACACATATTATGTCCCTGAGATGAACTCATTTGAGCATCTTCTTGGCCCAGCGGTCTAAAGTTTTGCTTCTCCATTTCCTCCAGTCCTCTCCTTTTTCCTCTATCCTTGATTGGCTTGATTTCTGAAGTGGCACTGAAGTCTTTGTCCTGAGCTCTGGTGCCTCTGAAGATGTCCCTAATCTCTTGCTAGGCTCATTAATAACTTTTTCTGGAACTTAGACTTTGCTCTTGTCTCCCTAACTACTGGCTGAGTCCTCTAATTGGAAATATACCCACCTATCTATGAGTCACACCTGTGCTTTGTAGAACTTTTTTTTTTTAAGCAAAAGTCACCTCTTCTGCAAAACGGGCTTCTGTAAAATTAAATTTGTTCTGTTTTAGGGGCTGTTCTGCAAGTAAATTTTTATCTGTTCAGACTTTCTTGGTAGCTTAGAAGTTCTGGTGATTGCATAATTAGCCACAATTTCGTGGAAGTAATAAAATAAGCTGTATTGAGATTCACTAATGTTGTTCTTGCTTTTCTTGAGAACAGTGGCTAGATGTCAAGCATGGAATCTAAACATCCACTGGGATTTTGGAAACATGTGAATAGTGTGCAGAAGTATGTAAGCTACAAAACTGGGCTGCTACCCTTAGGCACTCTCTGACTCTGGCTGCACGAATTCATTCTGTTCCCAAAACAAGCACTTATGGAAATCTTCATCATCTGAATAACAACAATACTTCAATGCTTTTTTATTTTTAATAATTTTTTTTTGAGACAGAGTCTTACTACGTTGCCTTCTTTAGAGAACTATGGTGTCATAGCTCACAGCAACCTCCAACTCATGGGCTCAAGTGGTCCTCTTCTCTCTGCCTCTCAAGTAGCTGAGACTACGGGCACTTGCCCCAACACCCAACTGGGTTTTATTGACTGGGTCTACTCTTGCTCAGGTTGGTCTCAAACTCGTGAGCTCAAGCAAGCCACCAGTCTTGGCCTCCCAGAGTGCTAGGATTATAGGTGTGAACCACTGTGCCTGGACTTTGACATTATTTAGATAATTCCTGTTGCCACTGAAATAAATATAAGACTTGGGATATATTACTTTTTTTATTTGTTTACTTTTTCTTAACAAAATAGTAGATTTCCCTTAAAATTTTTTTTTTTTGGTAGGGAGGAGGACTCTGATGTCTGTCATTTTCTCCAAAATGAGGAACTGAGATCAGAAATAAGGTTCTTCATTTCCAGTAATACATAGATACTACAGATACAATGAGTGTATATTCATTGCCTCATTTGGATAATTTTCATATCTCTCATTTGATTTTGTTATTAGTGTGGCACTGTGGTCCTTCACCCACCACTGTCAGACTTTCTTTTTATCTGAAATCAGCCTGGCTGGAATTTATCTTTCTGTAATTATAGCTGTTATGACTTTGAGGATTTTCAGGACACTGTGATAAAGTCATCCTTAAACTTTTATGGGCTGATAAGTCTTTCTGATATTGTAAATTAGGTTTTTGTTCCTAGCAGTCATGATTATGGTAGGCAGAATAACAGCTCTCCCAAAGATGTCCGTATTCTGATCCTTGGAACCTGTGAGTATGTTAACTTTGTAGGGCAAAGGGGATTTTACAAATGTGATTAAGGTCAAGGACAGTAAGATAAGAAGATCATTCTATTATGCAGGGAGGCCTAATCTAATCACATGAGTCCTTAGAGACAAAGAACCTTTCCTGGCTGTAGTGAGAAAGAGAGGTCATAGTAACAGGGTCAGACGTGCTCAAATGTTGACTTTAAAGATGAAGGGAGGGTCCACAAGCCAAGGAATGTGAGTGGCTTCTAGAAGCTGGAAAAGACAAGGAAAAGGATTCTCACCTAGTGCCTCCAGAAAAGAATGTATTCCTACCGATGTCTGATTGTAGCCCAGACATTGCATAGTCTGAGTCAGTTATTTTTTTTTTTCCACCTCCATTCATTTCTGTATCAACTTATTTCATTTAACAATATCAGTTTTAGGAAGGGAAATTTGAAAAAGCTCCTCTTTTCTTATCTCTTTGTTGCCTTTTAGACTTATTTTTATAAATTATTAAAATATTAAATTTTTTTTTTTTTTTTTGAGACAGAGCCTCAAGCTGTTGCCCTGGTTAGAGTGCCGTGGCATCACAGCTCACAACAAGCTCCAACTCCTGGGCTCAAGCGAGTCTCCTGACTCTGCCTCCCAAGTAGCTGGGCCTATAGGCGCCTGCCACAATGCCTGGCTATTTTTTGGTTGCAACCATCATTGTTGTTTGGCGGGCCCTGGGCTGGATTCAAACCTGCCAGCTCAAGTATATGTGGCTGGCACCTTAGCCGCTTGAGTCACAGGCACCGAGCCAAAAAATTAATTTTTTAAATTGACAAAATCATATGTATTTATCATGTATAATATGATGTTTTAAAAATATGTATATATTGTGAAATTGAGCCAAGTAACATATGCATTATCCCAGATACTTATGATTTTTTTTATTTGAGAACACTTACAATCTATATTCTTAGAAATTTTCAAGAATACAATACATTATTCTTAACTATAGTTGCCACATTGTATAATGGATCTCTTGAACTTATTCTTCTTACATAACTGGGTGTGTTGGGCTTCTAAACTATAGAACTGTAAGATGATAAATATGTGTTTTTGAGCCTGGGAGTTTGAGTTCGTATTGAGCTATGATGATGTCACTGCACCCTAGCTCAGGCAACAGAGTGAGATCATGTCTCAACAAAAAAACATGAAACCATTAAGTTGGTGGTAATTTGTCAAAACAGCAGTAGAAAACTAATATAATACAACAACCAAATGTGAAGAGAGGATTCTATTATTTGTCTTGAAAGGTTTAAAGATGACAGTAAAGTTTTAATAGATATAGAAATGATCTTTTGAAATAAATCAGCATTCTTTCCTGTCAGTGAACATTAGGGAAGTTAGGATTATGGGAATAGAATTAGATTGATATAATGATGAAATGATTGTACAAAAGTTTTATGATAAGGGTCAGGCATGCAGGATAATGGGTGAGGACATGAGCCTCCAAAAATAATATACTATACTGGGGGCTTCACAAGATAGCTTGGCAGGAACATCAAAGGACTTTAGGAAAAAGGCCTGCAAAGGCCTGGCTGAAGTCAGGAAAAGCTTCAGGAAAAAGTTCTCTGAGGGCCTGGCTGAGGCCAGAAAGGAAAAAGGTTTGTAAGGGCCTGGCTGGGTTTGGGACGCCATTTTAAGATTACGGAGGATAGCACGTGACTCGGTGAGCAGGAAAGACTAGTTCTTGTGGGTGTGAGATAAGAGGATTCAGCTTATTTCTCCCTGGTGCCTGATGTGATAGGGTGTCAACTAATCTGCCCCACAGGAACACAGAGGATTAACTGGGTGGCAGCTAGCTCCAAAGTCCATGTTCTCTTTTCCTTTGTTTTCTGTAATCCTGTTAGTGATTGATAAGTATTTGAAGAAGTAAAAGTAATGAAAATAGCTGAAGGCTAATTGGGTGGGTAATGGAGAATTAGGGCCAAGAAACCACAAGGATGACATACATTGTTGTTGCAAACACCCATTGGTTGATCAAGAGGAGTTTGGGGTTGTCGCTGTCTCTGGCATAAAGGGCGTGAACTCCCCAGGCCCACCCTGTAAATTCCACTCTGTTTTTATTGCCTTTATTTTCCTCATTCCCTCATCAATGCCGAGCACTGGGGATGCTCACAGGTTGAGTAGGGGGCTGGCTCCCTTCACTTTCCATTTTTCTAATGGATACCTTGTTTTTCAAAGCAGAAACCTTCAGAATGTTTTCTTGTTGAGACAGGATCTTGCCCTGTTACCCAGGTTAGAGTGCATGGGCATTATCATAGTTCACAGCACCCTCAAACTCTGGGCTTAAGCAGTCTTCCCTTCTCAGCCTCTGCAGTAGTGCGGACTGTAGGTGTAAGCCACCACGCCTGGTTAATCTTAAAAAATTTTTAAAGAGATGGGGTGTCACTATTTTGCTCAGGCTGGTCTTGAACTCCTGAGATCAAATGATCCCCCCTGTGGCCTCTCAAAGTGTTAAGACTATAGGCATGATCTCCCATGCCTGGCCAGTTTGTCTTTTTAATTAAAACAAACAAAAAAGGCTTGGTGCCTGTAGATCAGCTGTTAGGGCTCCAGCTGCCTGCACTGGGGCTGGTGGGTTTGAATCTGGCCCCAGTCTGCTAAACAAACAAACGAATAGCGGGGTTGTTGTGGTTGCCTGGAGTCCCAATTATAAGTGAGGCTGAGGCAGGAGAATCACTAGAGCCCAAGAGTTTGAGGTTGCTGTGAGCCATGACAACACAGCACTCTACCGAGGGTGACATAGTAAGACTATCTCAAAAAAAAAAAAAAAAAAAAAAAGGGAACATCGAATATACCACCAGAAGACAACATTTATGGACAGATGTTTTAGGATTCATTGTAAAATTAGTAAAATGGATGAAATGTTAGCTGAAATGAAATTTTTAACAGGGTTTAAAATTTTTCTTTATATTTGTAGAAAACTTTGTATGTTATGTATATATGTATATATATATGTATATATATATATGTATATATATATAATATAATCTTCTTTAATTTTTACAACAATTCTGGGAGAAACTTGACCTCAAGTTGATCATTTTTTTCTAAGAACTGAAAGCAGTCTCTCTGACTCCTTACCTTACTCTTTGTCCTATGTTGGACAGACGATTTAGAAAGATGTTTATAAGCACAGACTCTCAAGCCAGACTAACTTGGATCTTGGCTCTGCTACTTACTAACTGTGTGGTCTTGGACAAGTTGTTCAACCTCTTCATGCCATAGTTCCTTCAACTGTAGGTGGTAAGGCTTAGCTCATAAAGTTGTAAAGATTAAGTTGAGTTACCACATGGAGAGTACTTCAAAGTTTGCCTGGCACATATTATTATGAATTATTATACTTTTATGAAAGCACTAACATTAAGTTAGCATCAATATTTCAGATGCTAACCTTCAACTCATTTTGCTAAATTGGTACCTACAGTTTTGCCACTTGCAGCAGAAGTCAGCCAAACTGTCCATTCCCAATTTATTTCTGGAATGAAGCATACCCGCTCTAAGCAACTGTCTTAAAGTTTTTTGTTTTTTTTTTTGCAGTTTTTGGCTGGGGCTGGGTTTGAACCTGCCACCTTCTGCATATGGGGCCAGCGCCCTACTCCTTTGAGCCACAGGTGCCACCCCTAAGCAACTGATTTATTACTGAAGAATTTAATCTTGTTTAGGATACAAGACAAAGGAAGAATTTTCATTAATGCCTGTATGAGTTGGTATGAAGGTGTGAGATGGGAAACTAATTCAAAGTCCTGTATAATTTTCTCCTACTCCTGAAGTCAACAGATCAAATTATACAAAGCTAGCAAGTTAAACTCAGAGTTCTAAGTGGAATCTTGTAACTGAGGGGGTCAGACTGATTTACTGAGCTTCTGTCTGGATGCTGAGGCCAGCTGATGAGGACACCCTTGGACATATTAGGTATAAAATATCTACTTTTCTTATGCTGCTAAACACGAAGAATCAGAGAAAAGGATCCTTCAGGTCTGTGAGTTTGTTGTTATTGTTAGAGATGTGGTGATACCTCTCAGTGGTTGGGGAGAGGTGGTACCTACATCTCCCTTTTTCTGTTAACTCCTTTCCACTGTGAGAAAATTTTATAGTCTGGTTTCATCTTTCTGGTTTCTACTTAGCCATAGAACTTACCCCCATCCCCCAATCCTTTCCTAGTCACAGTGAGGGATAGAAAATCACCGTGTGAAAGCTACAGGGATATGACTTTCAAATCAAACCAAGATGTACCTCAGCTCCAAGAGGGCAGAGACTTGGAACACCCACCACTCTATGCGACAGGGAAGCAGAGGGTCTTCGGATGGTGACTAGATGAATGTTTTGGCCTCACTAGCTATTTTCAGGGAACAAAATACAGATTTTGTTTAGCTGGTTTTATGATTACTTGGTTAGCTACAGTCTATGAGCAACTCTGAATATGGAAAGGTAATTCCACAGCCCTGCCAATTGCACTGGCCCTTTACAAATACAGTTCACGGGAGGGACAGCTTGTGGTCTGGTGCCATTGTTTTTTGTTCATTTTGTTCATATTCAGGCATTCATTTTGAGTGGAAAAGGTTCCCTATATATATCCTTTGTGCTAACGTGTAGGAGTTTCCTTTCTACTAAGTTTCTTCCAACAACCAATTCCTAGAAGGCTGATCTCACCCTGATGATCTGACACCTGGTTCTATCTGGAGTGACCCGTCACCTCCACATGGTCCTTCAGGCACTGCAGTCCATGCCACTCACCTCCAGCCGATAGACCCTAGACACACCCAATCTGCACTCTTCTTTTGCTTAGGGAGTTAGAAGAGTGATGGCAAATACATGCCCCTATTTCCCTGCTGTTCTGATCTTTTTCTACCCCCAATATACTGCAAAAAAGCTCAGTTGATTTGATGACATCAACTGTGGGGACTTCAACTAAGGAGGGTGGACGTGAGGCTCAAAAGACACTCAATGAGTTCTCTTTCTTCTAGGTAATTTTTTTCCCCTTTGATTCTTTTTTACTTTTTTCCCTGTACTTCTTATCAGCAGGAACAGATAATGCTTAATCTCATCTTAGCTGTCATATTATTCTTGCTGAACCGTTCCTTGTTCTCTTTCTTTTTTCTCCCTGAGCATGAGCTGATTCTCCTTTATTTCTCCTTTCCCCCCCTCTGCCCCAAGACTCTCAAGGACGTATTTTGTGGCTCATTACACTTGACACCACTTCAATGCAGGCTCAGTAGGACTTTTCCCCGTCTTCCTTTTCTCAGACCCTCTACAATGCAACCTTACACTTCCAATATTAATGCTACTTCTATTAAGCAAGGTTTTTGACCACAGAATCATGCAGTGTTTTCACCAACACATGTCAGTGGCATAGTTTCAACATGTAGATCTACATCCCGAAGAAAGAATATAAAGAAAATGGAGGAACACTTTTGGAGTTAAATACAAAATTCAGAAAGCGGGTTTCCTGCGATTACAGGAACGCAGGGGGAAGTTCTGCAGAAATGTACATGCAGTCCAAGTGCTGTACTTTGTGGCCACAACCACCTAACTCTTCTCGGGATTCTAGCTTCTCAGACTGAAGAGTTGGAAAATTTGGTGCCATCTTGGATTTTCCTCTACTTCGTGTGCACAGTCGGCTGCCACATTTGGCCAGTTTACCCTCACACTGTCTCTCTGATTGATCTTCTCTTTCTGACCTGAAATACAATCTCTCTTCCCATTGTGCCTCCAATTTTGAAGCATTTGTCCTGTAATCGTTAAAGCTACATTTGATCATATCACCCTCCTCATTAAAATCTTCAGAGACTTAAAGAAGAAAAAAAAATTCTGAACCCCTCCATAGCATTAGTGGCCCCACCCCAGCTGATCTGTCTCCATAAACCTTATGCTCTATGCACGGCAGATGCTCACTCTTCCTCACAGAGAATTTGAAATGCCATGTCTGAAAAGTGGCCGGAATGCCCTTTCCTTCCTTCCTCGCCTTAAGCTCGATTTAAAAGTCATCTCTTCCCTGCCGATTTTGCTGATGAGTTAGCTCTTCTGTCTGAACCTTCAGACAAATCTTCTTTGGTCCTGCAGGATTTTCTTTTGTACTACTGTAAAGTAAATGTCTCTTTTCTCTTCTGGTACTAGAGGACTTCTGTGGTAATCAAATAACATGAAAATAAGAATCTTATGTGAAAATGCGTTTTGAATTCAGAACTATTGGCTTCGAAATGAACTTTGGGACAGCCACTCACCACTCCAATGAGCACCACCTCCATGCAAGAACACTGTCACCCCCTTGTTCCCCCAGGGCAGTTCAAATCCCAAATTATGCCACCTTCACAGAAATATAATTGCTAAACAACAGGCGGTAAGCAGTGATCCTTTTGTGTGATATATAAAGAGGCACGAAAGGCTCTTTGTATTCACTGTGAGAACTGGAAGGCAGCAGTTCAAAGCCAGATGATGCAGGATGGCTGCAGTCTTCATTGTGATAATTTTGCATAATTACGCTGCCTTCTTTCTTAACTACCACTGACCCTGGGCCCTATGACCGTGGCCTTTCTATTTCTACCAGAGACCTCTCATTTCAGCTGCTTTGTTCAAGCCCTTGCGAGCCAGTACCCAGCTTTTGAATAACTTCAGGCATTATTCCTTTCATCCTTTTTTCTTTGGATAATGTTCACTAAATTTCAATTTAAAGTGTTGGATGAAGAAGGTAATACGTGCATCTGTTAGGGCTCTAAACTTCAAGGGTTTAAATTGCAAAGGTAACTTATTGGCTTAGATGATGGTAAAGTTCAAAAAATAGGGAGGTCTGTGTGGCAGAGATTGTGACTTGTCCCCCAAACTCCATTTCCCCTCTGTTTTTAAGCAATAGAACCTCCAATGATTCTGCTGAACATCCTAGGATGCATAGGACAGTCCCTAACAGAAAAGAATTATCAGTCCCCAAAAGTCAACAGAGCTTAGATTGATCAGCTCTGCCTTAAAGTAAGTTTCCTGCCTTCTACTCTTCCTTTATTTATTTATTTTTTTGTAATGAAAACATAGTGTGATGGGGAGCAAGGAAGCAGAATTTACTTTGCATGAAGACTGCACTCTCGTAGGGCAGCAAAACTAGACAGGAAGATCTGGGGTCCCCCGAAGACCTCATGCCCCCAAACTGCCTATCAGTCTTGGCTATGCACCCACCCATGGGATAGAAAACGGAAGACGTGATGAGATGGGGAATTTTTAAAGGAAATTTTATCTTTTGGAGCTCTTGTATTTTGGGATCTCTTTGCAACAGCAGTTCAGCCTGTTCCCTGCCTAACATGAATTCAGCAATATCAGCAAGGTGCAGCCTTCTAACCATTCTAGGCTTTTCTCCTGAGCAGTGATTTTTCGACCAGTGTGTGCCATGAGAAGATCTTAGGGGTTCCAGGAGAAACTTTAACAACCATTAATTAAATTATTTTCAAAAGAAGTTCAAAGCACAGTAAGTATATTCTTTTTCTACTTTTTTTTTTTTTTTTTTTGATAAACATAATCTAGGTGTGCCACAGAAGTTTTACTATAAGGTCAAGTGTGCCGTGAGATCAGAAAGTTGAAAAACACGGATGTTGAGGATGTGCATGACCTCACAAGACACTCACACCATCACATTAACTATCCCAGGGAAACAGTCTGCATTCCGGATTCTCAGCAAGAGTCCCCAGTTTATTCCCATGGGACTAACGTAACTGATATGTTTATTCTGTGTTAATCCCTGTAGGAAGAGAACATGATGAGTGAGGTTGGCTTAGCCCTGAGTTAGATGTCCATCCTCAAGCTAGGGGGCTGGGTAGCGGAGTGGGAGTAGGGTCTGCTCTCTTCTATGCACAAGTAGAAGAACAGGGTGGAACAGGGTGGTTTCTTAAACAGGGATCAGAAGGCTCTAACCAAAAGAAGGAAGTTGGGAGGCAGCCAACCAGTGTTTATAGAGTTTCTCAACCTAGCATGTCTGGAATACCATCTCTGCCTAAACTGGGAAGCGTGCACACACCCACATACCCCCTTCCCATGTGAGATCAAATTCCTAGGAATTAGCCATCACACACGGGTACGAAGTGATCCAGTAGCAGCCAAGACAATGAGGTTCCGACGTGATAAATGTGGGAATGCCGGCTTTCTTTGCCAACTGTACTTCCTTCCTGTGCACTTCTGGGCAAACCAATCATTTAACAATATACAAACAATTAAGTGGTAATAAGGTTCACAGAGCAAACAATTTCCATTTCTATCACTGACAGTTTCAACACATTTACTTGAGGGGGTCTTGATAAATAATTTAAAAATACTTAGAAAAGACTGCATTAAAGATTTTATGTCCTTTATAGTTTAAAACATCTGTATAGATTAAAATACTCCCTGGAATGTTCAAGTAAGGATGCAGCATTCAAAATATATTCTGGGAAAATTTTCTATGTAAGCACACAATTTAAAAATGAATTTACATTAGTTAAGTGCAATGCTTTCTAGAAGAAAACAACATTACATAAGTGACTACCGCAGAGAAAATCAACTCCATTTTAATGAGACAGATCATAAAAATAGCAAAGGCTGATTCTGTTCATTAATGGTGGCAGAGTGCTTTGAAGAGATAAAAAAAAAAAATGCCAAGTGCTATTATTATGAATTAAACAGAAAGCATTTTTTCCTTAGTGGTGGAGGAAACCAAGAGTCCTTTCTAATATTGCCAAATGGGCTATACATGGCCGTCAGCCTCTTGACTAAAAATGCAGGAATGTATATACAAAAAACTGTAGACCAAGGACACAGCAAAGAAAGGCTTCAAAGGCAGGGCCTGTGGATGGCCAGATAAAATTACTGTGAAGGTTTGAGTGCCATGCTTAGCAGAAGAAGGAGGATACTAGGTTTGCATCTGAATCTTTTCAGTTTTTGAGATGAAATTCTTCACTATAATTTAAGCCTATTTCCCCTGTACTAGGGAAAATCTTTCAGAAAGGGCAAACAGATGAGAGGGACAGCAGTAGCAAGGAGGTTTGATTCTTTCTGGATGTCTACAAAGAGTTGGGGGAATGACCAGTAATCTATTGTTTCTCTGAGCCGATGAACAAAAACAAACAGAACACACACGACCCAGTAATGCAAACAAAGTGGCAATGGCAAATTGGATTTTTTTTTTTTTTTGTGGAGATTTAGACTTGGCCTCTTTATGTCAGAGGAATGGTCACTAGTAAGATTTTTCTTTTTTAAAAAAAAATATGAAACATTTCTACTTGAAATAATATTGGTAACGCTGTTACTTGGTAACACTGCTAGAATTTTTAGGTACACGTAATATGACAAGTTGATGTTACTTATCCAAGTGTCTTATCCACAGAGACGTTTCCAGGCAATTCACCATAAGGACAAAATGAAAACAGCGTGGGCATAGGGGTGCTCTGACACATGATTACCAGAAGGGGTTTGTGCTCCTAAGTGTGCTCACCCAGGTTGGGAGCTGGTTTCGCAAGAATCAATTTCATACTCATGAACTCCTTATTTCTTGCATGTACCTGCTTTAAAATATCTACATGTCTTCTAAACAGTCTGTGTGTAAATATTAGGTAGTTTATGGTCTTAAGATAACTGAGGGAAAGATTTGGAAATATTTCTAGAAAGAGTGGAGGAATCTCTCTCCGTTTCCTCGTTTTGAGCTATTTCTAGAACTTGCGCAGGGTCTGGGTATATCTCCTCTGGGGGTGATATAATGGTCTCTAAGTTTTCTTAACTGGAAATTTCTTAGCACTTCTTTCTCTGTTTAAAAAAGAAAATAAATTTATCTGTCATGGGAGTCCCATTTCCTGTCCTGAAGTGACCTTGTTTAGACTGCAGACCTAGAAGAAGATGAACAATGCACCTTTTGTTCCCTAATTAGAAGAGATGGTGCTTTTTAAGATCTGTAATATTATCAATAATGCATACTTTCCGCCTTTGGTTTAAGATTTTACAGCATTAATAATGCATGTCCCATTTAAAAAAAAAAAAAAAAGAAAAACCAAATAAACTTTGAACGTTTTGGCTGGTTTGTTATTGAGTTTTTATTTGAATGCTGATTTCCCATATTCTTTCAGAGAGATATTTTATTTTAGTTTATTGATGGCTAAATATGGTTCTCTTTCATAAAGCTGCAAGAAATCTGTTTAAAAATCAGCTGGCATTCTACCCATGAAAAAGATAAATAGCTTTGCAGGAGAGATCAACTTCTACCTCAGGAACCTCGTTTTCTTACAATACTAGAAAGGGAAAATAAAAATAAACCATGGCTTCAATATTATCCTGTATCTAGGAAAATGTCCTGGAGTAATAGAATTTGGTGCTGATTTTACTGCTTTTTGGTGAAGCACATTTGTGATTAAAGTCAATCACCACACATCAGTATTTGAAGTAAAAACCTATAGTAACATTATTGTATACGCTGATTTCTTTGGAATTGACATTACATTGTATAAGATGTTCCGTCCATGAGAAGTGAGAGAAGGGGTGTTAGTTAAATTCCCTATATAGAAAATTTGTTTTCTATGAAATGATTTAATTCTTTGCAAGACTGCAGAGCCACATACTAAATGACCACAGAGGAACAAATGACAGGGCTGGTCTTATCTTTCCCAGAGTTTTCATTTTCTAGAACTATAGGCATTCTGCCAGGCTGACAGCTTTTACCCTGATGACTTTTGTTCTTGTAACTTAAATGGTTATTCTATATTTCTTGATTTTTTTTCCTTAACTCTGAGTCAGAGCATCCATTGGTTCCCTCATTCACTGAGGGCCTGCTGTGTCCCAGGTATTTTATCTTTCAGCTAACATCTGTGTTTCCCATGCATGACGCAGGGCGTGGCCAAATGCCGAATGAATGAGTGAAGTGCAAATATCTATTGAGCAACTTTTAGGGGCTGCGAGAGAGTGAGGACAGACAGAAAACTGTAGAATGAGAGTTATTCTTCAAAGAACTACAGTTCGGTGGGGGAAGAGAAGACATGTATTCATGAAAAGTCAAGTTTAAATGAAATCATATCTTTTCTTTATGGTAGGAAAGCTAGTCTGAGACTGTGTGTTTTCTTGCTCGATGATTGCTACAGCAAAAACTGTGAGAGGAATTCAGGGCAGGAAGACACTTTTCACTGAGCTGGAAATGCTGAATTTGATATTTGGGGCTCTACATTTAGGGAGTCCAAACAAATTTTACAAAGAAGGAACTAATTTTTCCTTAATTCTAAATTTCTAAACATCATATCTTCACCTCACACCTAGGTATAGGCGTACAATTTCATATGACATGAACACAATGGTATTTGGACAGTGTTATGCTTATAGAGAGAGAAAAAGAGGTCACTAGGTAGATTGTCTTCTTTTGAACTTGTGTTTTCCGATGGCCTTTTCCAGTCTTCCTGTGCATAAAGGAAATTTATTATTAAACTAATGTGATTTCCTCGTTCTTTCTTTCCTTCCTTCCTTTCCTCTTTTCCTTCCCTTCCTTCCCTTTCTTCCCCCTCTCTACCCGCAGCCCGCACCCCAGCCGCCCACCCCCCCCCCCCCACCCCCACCACCCCCCCCCCCCCACCTGAAACACAACCCATCGACCG
>CAUYPK010037120.1:0-11793 GCA_963574355.1 Loris lydekkerianus | reverse complement strand
AGTGGGAGGTGGGAGGGGGACAGGGGACGGCATGTGACAGAAGGAAGGAGGCCGGGAGGTGGGATCTCACCTACTGTGCACATCGTGAGGGTGTGTGACACGCCCCTGGGGGGGGCTCTTCTACAAATGGAACTTTACCCTAAATATTGTACCCTCATATTAATTTGAATAAAGTTGAAAAAAATATATGCTCCAAGCAAATTCATACGAAATTCATCAGAAAACTGGAGTGGGTTTTTTAACATGAAAATCAACGTCAGAACTAGGCACACTGGCAGAGGTAGTTGCTAAAGCCAGGCAATTGGGACGTGGCGGCTCATCGCAATATTCTCTCTGCTTCCGTGCCTGCTTGACACTTTTCATAATAAAACATTAAAAATTGAGAGAGAGAAATATGTGTTAAAACAATTAAACAAAATTGTGCATACGTGTGTGGACTATACCTATCACGTATTTCAGTTACCCATTTTAAAACAAAAATAGCTCTCACTGTTTTTACATCTTACATATATAGCCTCATACTACAGAGATTCGCTCTTTCCAACTTTTATTACTCTAATTTCTCTGATAATGATTATGGTATATTTTTGAAATAGGGGCATTGAAGGGGGTTAATAATTCTCCTGGTGAATTAGGCTCTGGAAAGCTGTGGATGGATTTCAGTTTTATAGAGTTCCCAGAATCACTACATATTGAAACACAGTTTGCAATTCATATTTTATAGCTATTTTTAAAAAATACTCCAGAACAAAAAAGAATGCTTTGTTATTAACACACTGTTTTTCTTTTCTTATTTTGCAAGAAAGAGAAGCAGTCTGGAAAAAAGGACACATAATTCACGTCACAATGAAACATTTAACGGAGGATCACTGTAAATGGCATTTTAACCCAGCATTTAGCCCTTACCATTTATCTTCCTTTCCAAACTCCATTGTTGTTTATTATCCTTACAAGGATTTCCTACGGGTTATCTCAAGAGGGCTTTTATTTTCAGCCTCAGACAAGGCTTTGTAGATTGCACTGACCTGTAATTCCCTGTTCAGAGATAAAAGGCGTCTGTGCGTTTTCTTTTCTAATTCACCAGGTATCACTCAATAAGTTGCCATCAGAAAATGAAGGATGATATTAAACAGAATTTTACAAAACAAACTTCCTTAAACACACAGCATTTTCTGCTATACCGTAATTTTTTTTTTTTTTTTTTTTTTTTTTTTTTGTCAGACTCTTATTATTTCACCCTCGGTAGAGTGCTGTAGCATCTTAGCTCACAGCTACCTCAAAATCTTGGGCTTAAGCGATTCTCTTGCCTCAGCCTCCTGCGTAGCTGGGACTACAGGCACCCGCCACAACACCTGGTTATTCTTTGTTGCAGTTGTCAGTGTTGTTTAGCTGGCCCTGGCTGAGTTCGAACCCCCCAACCTCAGTGTGTGTGGCTGGCGCCATTCCCACTGTGCTACAGGCGCTGAGCCGATACCGTAATTTTAATATCTTGCATTTTTATGAAAGTACACAAAGCCCCTTCATGTGGTGATGTCCTAACAAACATCATGTGCCAGGAGCTTGAGCAAACGTGAACCAAAGTAAAACCTTAGGCTCCCCCACCCAGCGGCTGGCTGACTGGATTGCGCCCTTGGCCAAGGGGATCCCCTAAAATTGAGTGGCTGGCCATGAGCAAGACCAGGCATGCCTCATCATGTCCCCTGCCTTCTTAGAGACGTCCTTTGTGACTCATTAACAAGGCTAAGGCTTGGCAAGACACCCCTGCGGGCCCTCCATATACACAGCAAACTGCACGCCTGGGCATTTGTCCGTACTTGGCCTCTGATGAGCTAACCTTTAACTCAGCATTCCTTTCCTCTGACTCCTGGTCTGTCAGGTAGAGCCTGACTCTTTCAGCCAATAGTCAGCTAAAGAATGTTTAGACCCACCTGCCACCTGTGGGCACCCCCCTGTGAGATGACCCACCTTTGGGGCCAAACCAAACTATGTTTCCCACATATTGATTTATAAAACTTTTTCTATCATTCCTATCTCCATGAAACATATACACCAAACTGTAACCCCATCACAAAGAGTCCAGTTACTAAGGCTTTCGGGGTGGCCCAGCGTCGTGATCCTCAACTTTGGCTCAGAATAAACCTCTTTAAATTATTTTACAGAGTATGCTTCTTTTTTGTTGACAAGGGCATAGCTTTATCTGCTTTAATTTATACCCTGACTTGTTTCAACAGGGATTTTAAAGTTCTTTAAAAGACACATTGAATGTAACTGGATTGTACACGTCTGCAGCTCGGAGGTCCTCTTAAGGTCTAAATCATTCACACCTCTGCTAAGAACTGATAGTCAAATATTTCTTTTTTAATGTATTATTTATTTAAGTCACAGCATTGTTTTTTTTTGAGACAGAGTCTCACTTTGTCACCGTTGGTAGACTGTCGTGGCATCACAGCTTACAGCAACCTCCAGCTCGTGGGCTTAAGCGATTCTCTTGCCTCAGCCTCCCAAGTAGCTGGTACTACAGGCACCCGCCACAATGCCTGGCTATTTTTTTGTTGCAGTTTGGCCAGGGCCGGATTCAAACCTGCCACACTCAGTATATGGGACCGGCACCCTACTCACTGAGCCACAGGCACTGCCCAATTCAAATATTTCTTAATGTGTGGACCATTAAAAAAAAAAAAAAAATAGTCCAGGAATAGGTGAAGATTAATGCTGCCATTTCACAGAGAAAAATACCAGCTCATGTTCTTCAGTCTTGTTTATAAATGTGTATTAACCCAGGACACTGGTCTTCTCATTCTATTACACTATAAGGGAAGCTGAAATACCTTATGTTGAGAAACTCTATGTTTGGTTAATATAACAAATATAACTGTAATGCCTTTTTTTTTTTTTTTTTGAGACAGAGTCTCACTATGTCACCCTTGGTAGAGCACCGTGATGTCACAGCTTACAGCAACCTCAAACTCTTGGACTTAAGCGATTCTCTTGCCTCAGCCTCCCAAGTAGATGGGACCACAGGCGCCCACCACAACATCTGGCTATTTGTTGTTGCAGTTGTCATTGTTGTTTAGCTGCCCTGGCCGGGTTTGAACCCACCAGGCTTGGTGCTTGTGGCCAGCACCATAACCACTGTACTATGGGTGCCAAGCCTATAATGCTTTATTTTAAGGAACTCTAAATTTAAAGAGATATGTAATAATAGTTAACAATTATGTAGCATTTACCAGGTAACAATCTTCTAAGTATTCTGCGTGTGGAAAAGCATATAACACATACAACTTTTACAACAGCCTTATGAGGTAGGAATTATTATTATTATCCCCTTTTCCCAGTCAAGATCAACAGCTAGCAAATAGTAGAGCTGGGATGTTAAGCCAAGTGATCTGGCTTCAGTGTGTGTGTTCTGAATCACTCTGTGATGTAAGGAAACCAACCCTACTGTAAATTCTGTCCCTGCCCACACATTTAAGGGTTCCCTACATGCCGGACTATGTTAACCACTTTGCCTATTTTATTAGTTCATTCCTGCTGCTATAAAATACCTGAGCCTGGGTAATCTATAAAGCACAGAAATTTATTTCTCACACTTCTGGAGGCTGGGAAATCTAAGATCAAGGTATCAGCAGATTTGTAAGGACAAAAAGCAGAAGGGAGCGAGCTGGTTCATTGGAGCCCTTTTATAAAGGTACTAATTCATTCACCAAAGCACAGCCATTGGGACCTAGCCACCTCTCAAACACCTCACCTCTTAATGCTACCATACTGGTATTAAGTTTCAACACATGAATTTTGAGGGACCTTCATACACATTGTCTCATTTCTTACAAAGTCCTGATGAGCTGGGTACTATCAACCACATTTTATCAGTATGGAAACTAAAGGTAATAGAAATTAAATTATTCATATAAGGTCATGGAGCAAAGTGGTGGTAGAGTCAAGATTTGGACCCATGCCTTAACTACTATATCATATTCCCTTTTTAGGACATATAATGCATATGTAAACACATATGTACAAATCCGTACATAACGCACTGAGTCCAAGTTCTCAGTGAACTTACAGGTTAAGAAGGAAGATGAGTGACAAAGAAGGCGTGGTGACCCCCGCCTGTGATCCCAGCACTCTGGGAGGCCAAGGCAGGTGGATCGCCTGAGCTCAGGAGCTTGAGACCAGCCTGAGTAACAGTGAGACCTCATCTCTACTAAAAATAGAAAAGCTAGCCCAGCACTGTGGTGGATACCTACAGTCCCAGCTACTTGGGAGGCTGAGGGGCTCGGGGAAGCCCAGGAGTTTGAGGTTGCTGTGAGCTGTGTGACACCAAGCCACGCTACCCAGGGCACAGACTGAGACTCAAAAAAAAAAAAAAAAAAAAAAAAAAAAGGAAGGAAGGAAGAAAGGGAAAGAGGGAGGGAGAGAAGGAAGAAAACAAACACATGACTTTTGATTTTATTTTTGGTTTAAAAAATATGAAAAAGATGATTAAAACTATGTTTTCCTCTTGAACTTGAAAGCAAAGATAATGTCCTTTTTTTTTTTTTTTTTTTGATATATCCCTGACACAAAGCACAGTGTCAGTAAGTGAAAGAGCAAATATTCATTCCCATGAACAGGGATTTACTTCTTAAGTCTTAGAATATGCTTTAGTCTTTCAAAAATGAGGTTTTATGCATTAAGTATGATACAAATTGGAGATTATCAGAAGCACAAGAGATAGTATAATATTTGGAAGGTATTTAGCTCCACAAATAAATTAGCTATAGACATTCAAAATAGTTCACATGGTACAACTTAGAATGGGTACAGGCGAAACCTACTAAATGCAGAATACAAATGCCTACATACAGTAACTAACAAAATGCCATGAAGGCTACGCTGAACAGTTTGATGAGAATACTTCAGATTATATATGAAAGCAGCACATTGTACCCCTTGATTTCTCTAATGTACACAGGTATGATTAACAATAAAAATAAATAAATTAAAAAAAAAGAAATTGAACCCTCAGTAATAACCAACATTGGGAATATTGATATATTAGTTGACAATGTTGCTTCTTCATTTGCATGGAAGTTGATGGTCAGGTACATAAAGTTATTTTTTACTGTTCAAAATAACTTTATGTGAAAAGATGTCATTTTATTTTCAAATGTATGCATTGTAACCCTCAGTTTCAAGCTGTATAAAGAAAAAATTGAAATGTATTATTGAAAAGTGGAAAAAAATAATATTGGAGATAAAGATATTTCATTGGAAATGTCTAAAAAAAAAAGCAGAACTCCATCCAGCTCTTCTCGGTGGCATGGTTCCTTCCCAGGGAATGATAACATCCTCTGTTTTAATTAGCCTCTCTTGTCTAAAGCCAAATTGAGTGTCCGAAAGGCAGGAGTGTCCAAAAACCTCCCCCTTCCCTTCCTCTTCCTTGGCCCCTTCCCCATAGTCTTGTGCTATTGTTGGGCTATAGCCTTCATGTGAAAGCTATAATTCAGCTTCATACTAGAGCTGTTTCACAGAAGTGAAATCTGAGACAGCAAACTATAGCTACCCTACTGGGAAAACATATCCAGGCATTTACCAACAGCCCTTTAGGCTGCATCTATGCACTTCCACCCGGGAGGATGAATGTCAGATGTTTATTGAATGATCCAGGTGTTGGGTTTGTCTTTAGTAAATAATGCATTTGGGTAATTTAAATTTAAATTTTCATTTGGAGTGAAGGGGATGACTGATTAAAAGGTTTTCTTTTCCATGTTCTACCTATTTGATTTGTCTGGTTCTTTTAAATAAGTGTTGTACATTTTTAGAGTAAATATTTTATCCATAATCAGGGTTGGGTGACTTACTTGATTTCAGAACTTATTTTTTAAAGTTTACTACAGGTGGGGCCTGTGGCTCAGTGAGTAGGGGGCTGGCCCCATATACCGAGGGTGGCAGGTTCAAACCTGGCCCTGGCCAAACTGTAACAAAAAATAGCCTGGCATTGTGGCGGGTGCCTGTAGTCCCATCTACTCAGGAGGTTGAGGCAAGAGAATCACCTAAACCCACGAGCTGGAGTTTGCTGCCAACTGTGATGCCACAGCACTCTATTGAGGGTGGCAAAGTGAGACTCTGTCTCTAAAAAATAAATACATAAAATAAAATAAAATAAAATAAAAGTTTACTATATTGCAAAATGTCACTCAGGCAGATAACTAAGTTAACTAAGATTCTCATGGCTACTACCGAAATTTCATAGTTAATAATAATTTCACAGTTATTAGTGTAACTTTTCTAAAAGGTATTACCCTAAGCCCAGGATGCTGAATATAACTTTTTTCGCAGGTGGCGGGGCGGGGGCAGGGACGGAGTCTCAAGCTGTCTCCCTGGTTAGAGTGGTGTGGTATCACAGCTCATAGCACCCTCCTACTCTTGGGCTCCAGTGATCCTCTTGCCTCAGTTTTTCTATTTTTAGTAGAGACAGGGTCTCGTGTTTTTGCTTAGTCTGGTCTCGAACTCGTGAGCTCAGGCTATCCACCTGCCTCCGCCTTCCAGAGTGCTAGGATTACAGGCGTGAGCCACCACCCAGCCTGCTGAATATAACTTATTAATAAAACTTTCTGTGATGGGTACTTGGGGTCATCAATATGGGTATACATTATTTACTGCAGTGCATAGACACTTCTGCTTGTGAGGAATTTTTGTCTTCTTCTGTGAATTCGTACTGCCATAAGAGCATCCATACCATTCAAACCTGGTATGAGCAGAGAAGTCAGATAATCAAACTTGGTAACAATTGTAGAAGCTGGAGTCTCATACTTATTAAATAGGACTCCTGTTCTGACATAAGAGTGTATTAGTTAAGAAAACTGATTTCACAATGAGTTTGAAGCTTCTGATATGAGGAGACTAATACAGATGCTGTAACAAAGTGTATTTGTACTCTGAAAGAATAAATATATTTTAACAGAGTTTTTGATGACAACAGATCATATGTATTCGGATTTCTCTGGGAAAATGGTGATCATTTTGATCTGTAATTGGAGCAGGTTAAATGTTTGGCTTGGTAAGCACCGGGGAGGCTTTGTGGGTATCAGATCAGCTCCCTCCTACTGGGGGTCGAACTCTCTTGGGCTCCATCAGAGAGGCCTACAGGAAACAGTAACATCGGAGCTCTTCCGACGCATTCAGAGTTCACCAGGCCCACTTTCCACATCACTCACATTGACCTTGCAGTAGCATAACATTTGGTGTGTTATCCTTGTCCTTTTCCATACGTACAAATGAGAAACACAATTAACAACAACAAATCCTCCCAAGCAAATAACAGATGGAAACAAGCAACTCTGGGAGGACCTAGTATTGCTCAAGGTAGCTCTACGTATCCACTGCAGAATCTGACCTTGAGCTCTGACTGCTTCAATAGAACTGGACCATGGGAAACAGAATCTTAGTCATATGAATAGATGCCTACCTGGCTGCATTTCATTTCCAAACTTTTTAAATTTCTAAGTGAAGCATAATCTCCATATCTATTTCGTCTCTAGCCCATTCTCCTGACACATACAACCACCTTCCTGGCTGAGTTCTGTGAATAGCACTTTAATTTCACCAACCTAAGAAAATGAATGAATGACTCCCTGAGTCAGCTGAAGGCTTAGGGCAACTGGCTGGCGCTGTCCTGTGTGTGTGGAGTCTGACAGCAGGGTTAATTGTGATCTTAACTGGCAGTTACTCACTAATTGCCAGCAAGAGCCTTGACTGGCCTGTCAGCCATTCATGAAACACTGCAACTAATCTTTTTCATGTTGATTACAGCTAAACTCAAAAGATACACAGGAAGAAGCAAGACCTGCTGGGCTGGTTATGCTCCTTGGTGTTATGTGGCTGTAACTAAGACTTGGTGTTATGTGGCTGTAAGTATGTGGATTTAACACAGAATGTTTATGTCAAGTTAAATACAACTTGCACATGTACAACTGACCATTTTTAAATTTGCATTTCCCTCTAAAGATATCCTAAGCATACTTGTAGTTAGTATGGTATTTTTTTCATCATAGTTCTGATAAAAGATAAAACAGATATTACAATTGTTTTCTTTATGGAAGAGAATGAATGAAACAATAATTAGCAAGACAAAAGCACTGTTCAGGTACTGTTAAAACTTCACAAATTATTTCTGTTCATTTTCACAGCAATCCCATAAAGTAAATAGTATTATCCCAATTTATAGACAGGGATAGTAAGACTAATTAACTTGCCTAGCATCAAGCTAGGGGAGCCAAGACAATAATTCAAGTTTGCTTTCCTCTAATTTAGCATTCTTTCCGGGATAACTGTATATATTCTTAAAATAACACATACATAATGACAGAATTTCTGTCCATCAGGCAGAATTTTCTGCCAGAATCACAGTGTTTACCTGAAATAAAATATGCTCATAAACAAAACAGACAGTACAGCTGGTGCTTACTTCTGGGATGGTTAACTAGCAGGTACAGTATTTTTTCCCCTTTAGTTGCAAAATGAGTGCTGCAAAACCTTGGGGCAGTGGGTTTGTTCCCACCTGAGACGAGGAGGTCTGAATGATACATCACAAAACCCAAGGATTCATTATGTATTTGTGGTAAATATTAAAATAATTTGTGGTGTCTGCACATTTCAACATTGGAAGGTTATATATTGCATACACACAAATCTATATGCAAATAGATACTTGGCTAGAAAAACTGTTGAATATTTATTTTAATAAGATATAAACAATACTATAAAAATATAGTTATGTGGAAGAATTTTCAATGTGATTATTAGTATCTCATTTGATTTTAGGATTCTATCAGGGGATGTTGGGTTTCTACCAGGGGAAGTTGCATGCAGTTATCTTGGTAATTGAAGAAAAAGCTCTAGAGCAGTGGTTTTCAACCTTTTCTATCTCACGACACACTTAAATTATGTTGATAAAAAATAGTTAAAAAAAGAACATACTTAACTGTGCTTTGAACTTCTTTTGAAAATAACTAATGATTTTTTTAAAAAAAATTCAGCATTCCTAAGATCTTCTCGGGGCACACCAGTTGAAAATCATTGCTCTAAGAAAAACATGAAAAGGAGCATCATCCCTCCCCCCCTCTATAAGAAAACACTGAAGTTGTAAAGCAGGAGGTGCCACAGTCATGTCCTTTAACTAATCCCTGAGCATTTTCCAGAAGCAGAGTTACTATACCTCAGCTCGGGAGTAACATTCATGGAGAAAAAGCCTTAGAGGGCATGGTGATAGGAATAAAAGTGTAGACATTGAGAAAGATTCATTTTTCAATTAAATAAATAATAACTAATCTGTAAAGAAGGGGTTCCTTCCACTCTCGGAACTTCCAACTTAACCATGTGTGTAGAGGAGGTTCTTAAAACTCAGCTGCCCTGGAAGAGTTCCCTGATACCATTTCCAGACTCAGCAGACAGGAGCTGAAGCTGAGTTGGAATAAGGCAGCCTGTGTTAGGGTTCTCCAGAGAGACAGAACCAACTCTGTGTGTGTGTGTGTGTGTGTGTGTGTGTGTGATTTATTAAGGAATTGGCTCACACTGTTATAGAGGCTGGCAAGTCCAAACTCTCCAGGGTGTGACAGTCAGTCCAGAGATGCAGAGAAAGGCCGGCGCTGCAGGTCCGTCCATAGACTTTCCTCTGACAGAGTTTCTCTGTTATCTCAGGGGAGGGCAGCCTTTTCTTTCTACTGAAGCTCTCGACTAAATGGAGGAGGCCCACTCAGAGTTCATTAATTCAAATGTAAATCTCACCCCAAACCACCGTTCCAGAAACATTCAGGATAGAGAATAAAAGTAAATACACAAACACCAGTGAAAGCTTGATAGTAAAACAAACAAACAAAAAAAGTGCATACTTTTTTTGTGATATTCAGTACCACAGATAAGCAAAAAAAGTCCTCACAAAATCTGAATGGGGCTCCTGGGCTGCAGTTTGGACACCATAGCTAATCCGGGGTTCTTTCTTTCCATTCCTATTGGCAGGGACAGTTGGAGGAAGAAGGAAGTTTTTCTTCTCTTACTTTACTTTCTTGAATATCTAACCTCTAATGAGAGAATAAGATTAGGGTGATGAGTGCTAAAACACAAAACAAAGTTGAAGGGCAAACTACTTAAGTTTAAATAGTCCCAAAGCTAGACAAGGGAAAACCTAGATTAGTAGGGCAGAGATTGAAGAAGTAAACAGAATTGAAACTGGTAGAATGGGAGAATAGATCTGATATACAGTTGTTAGGTACAAAGGTAGCTGGAAAAACAGACTCTACTTATTCTGTCCTGGTAGATGTGTGGTTACTGAAATCTTGGGAAGCTGAGCTTATCAGCTGTGACTACACCATCTTCCTTGGGTCCCAGAGTCCAGTTGGCAGAGAGCTCAGACTTGAAGTCCTCTGGAACGTGGCATGTCACTCACAAGAGACTATAGATGTTGATAACTGCAGGTTGTTCTCTTTCCTAACCCGGGAAACTCTTTGATTCTTGGTATCACGCTATTTCCACCAGAGAGTTGTAGATATCACAAAGTCTTAAACCTGAATGGGACCACAGGCTGCCCCCTCTACATCAGTGAGCGTGGCCTGGGATTGGCTCCAACAGAGGACTTGGTATTGCTGGAAGAAGGAATCCCAGTGAGAGATGTTCATCAGCTGGTTAAAATCCTGGTGAAGGATCTCAAATCAGTTTGAGCTTATTGACAAAGACCATGTTTACACTGAGAGATGGTGATCCTGAGGGCATCCTCTGTCTCCACGTCTGGGTGTGTTTTCAACAGTGTTCTTACTCACATGTGCTTGCCATGAAAAACAACAGGAAAGTCAACCACGACCCTTGAATATGCATCTACCTGAGTTTCAAGGAAGACAGGAAGGTGGTAGAAAAGTACATGCCAAATACTCTTTTTCTGTTGTTGACCCTCACTCTATCAAGAATGTGATGGCTGGCTGACCACACAGATGTGCCTTTTAAAACCCTTACATTTAGTATCTGCTGTAAGGTCTGATTTAGGAACAGGTAGTGTGAATAGGATAAAATAAGTTTGTTTCTCTAGAAATTGATTTCCCCAAATTTTCCAGTTCTCTGTAGTCACTTTGCATATTATAAAATACATGTTTAACTGTTGCATGCAACTATATTTCAATTTTTAAAAAATTCAACCTGTATGCTGATGATCACTATAAATAAATAAATATGTCAGTATCACTAAGTCCCCAGTTCCTCCCCCACCAAAAATTAAATAAAGGGCATGTGAAATTGTCCAAACTGCCGACCTTACTGTCAACAAGGTAACGTGAATTCCATGAGTCTGTTTGCCAGCTGGAGTTATGGGCACTGCTGAGAGGGCTCCTGCACCACTAACACCTCTGGATCCAACAGACTGAAAAACATCACCTGCGCAAAAAAGTCGAGCTTGGTATCATGTGTGCTTATGAGGACTTGTAAAAGCACATATATGCGCAAAAAGCTGAGTTGATAATACCAAATGATGGATAGAAATAAAAAGTTCTATTCTTTTTCCAAGTTCTTTTCCTTTTAATGAAGCACCAAAAGTATTGTTTTGCTCAAATTGAGAAGAAAATGTCTGTAAGCCATGTATCTTGGGTTAGGCTTGCAACTCTACTTTTGTTACAAATGTAAAGAGTTGGAGATTGAGTTTCTGTCTGTACTATATCAATCACTGCAGTAGGTAGAATGCGGGGGGGGGGGGGGGGAGGGGCCCCCCGGGGGGGGGGGGGGGTTAATTTTGGTAAATGTGGCAAACGTTAATTTAAATACCCACCATAC
>CAUYPK010037118.1:0-12996 GCA_963574355.1 Loris lydekkerianus | reverse complement strand
TTGGTGTTCTTGGACTTGGCACTCAGTTGAACTGCCTTGGGGAGAGCTTGAGCAGGAGTGTGGAGAACTTTGGGCATTGTCTGGGGCCCCAGACTGAGCCACTGAGCTGGGCGCAGGAAGCCATTGTGAAAGAACTGCCCTGTCAAGCTCCGCCCTCAGGGTCCCAGAGCAAGGATTGGGCTAGACAAAGTAACCTAGTGACTGAGCAGCCCAAAGGGGGGAGTGAGCTGCCTTACAGCCTTAATCCTTAGGGGCAGAGTGAGACCATTTTGGCACACTAGAGCCTTGGGCTGTTGCCCTGGGTAGAGTGCCGTGATGTTACAGCTCATAGCAACCTCAAACTTCTGGGCTTAGCACCGCCCAGGTCTCCATAAGAGCTGTGCAGTGACCCCTGACCGGTGACCCGCACCCACCAGGCCTCTGCATTCCTTGACTAAGAACTGCAGGAGCAACACAACACTGCATCCCCCTTCCTGTGTCCCCCCCAGCCTCCACACTCGCCCATTCATCTAGCCAGGGACTCTGGTAGCTGCGTGGCCTCTGGAGCCCTCCCTACCTCTGTGCAGAGCCCTTCTCCTGCCCAGAGACTGCTGGAGCCTTGGGCTCTCTGTAGCAAAAGTCACTGGGCGCCAGGCACTCCCAGAACCGCGCGCATCACCCCCAGCCCTGTTGCTGGATCTGGGTGTGTCACACACTGGAGCTGCTTCTACAACCAGAAATGTTGGTGTGGATGTGGAGAAAAGGACACACTTCTACACTGCTTTTGGGAATGCCCACTAATACGTTCCTTCTGGAAGGATGTTTAGAGAATACTTAGAGATCTAAGAATAGACGTGCCATTCGATCCTATAATTCCTTTATTAGGTTTATACCCAGAGGACCAAAAGTCACAATATAACAAAGACATCTGTACTAGAATGTTTATTGCAGCCCAATTCATAATTGCTAAGTCATGGAAGAAGCCCAAGTGCCCATCGACCCATGAATGGACTAGCAAATTGTGGTACATGTATACCATGGAATACTATGCAGCCTTAAAGAAAGGTGGAGACTTTACCTCTTTCATGTTTACATGGATCGACCTGGAACATATTCTTCTTAGCAAAGTATCTCAGGAATGGAAGAAAAAGTATCCAATGTACTCAGCCCTACTATGAAGCTAAATTATAGCTTTCACATGAAGGCTATAACCCAACTATACCATAAGACTATGGGGAAAGGGCCAAGGAAGGGGGAGGGAGGGGGGAGGTTTGGGTGGAGGGAGGGTAATGGGTGGGGCCACATCTATGGTGCATCTTAGAATGGGTACAGGCGATTGCACTAATGTACACAGCTATTATTTAACAATTAAAAAAAAAAAAAAAAAAAGAAAGAAAGAAAGAAAGAAAGAAAAGAAGATGCACAGGACTAGCAGAGAAATATCTACTTCCCCCTGCCTGGCTCCCCAGTTTCTCTTCCTTAATGAAGCAAAGGATAGCCAGAATAAGAGACAAAGTCTGACAGTCAGTGTTGTGGATTGTCTTGCCAGGTAGGAACAGGTTTTTGTCTGGGGCGGGGTTTGAACTCATCACCTCTGGTATATGGGACTTGCACCCTGCTCCTGTGAGCCACAGGTAGCACCCAGGGGAGGTTTTTTTGAGGCATCTCCAGTTTATATTCGGAAGTGTTGAGTAGCTTATGGGACATTCACCAGGAAACTCTCCTTCCTAAATACATACATTGAAGGTTAGTTTACCAAAAGTAAATGCAAAACAGAGAAAATCCACTTCAAAGTACTTTCATTGATAAAAACTCAACTCTCAGGAAATACTATTAGTGTATCTACCCAGAGGTCCACTTACCTATACAAAAAGAGTAGATTTTATCTTTAGTTTATTATCTCTCCTTTGCTTTCTTTCTTCCTCTATAACACTCTCCTGTTTATAGACTGAATGTTTGTGTTCCCCCCGAAATCCATAAGTTGAAAGTTTAGCCCCCAATGCAGAGGACGGTATTTGGAGATGGGGCAATTAGATCATGGTGAGGGCTGTTCCGATGGGATTAGTACCCCTGTAAGGAAACACTAGCGTGCACACATGCTCGCTCACTCTTCTTTCTCCCTACCCTCACCACTTACCTCATTCCCACCTACCACACCCAACATGCCACAGAGGGGCACAGTGAGAAGGTGGCTGTCTGTAAGACGGGAAGAGAGGCCTCACAGAAACCCAACTATACTTGGACCAGGATCTCAGATCTCCAGCCTGCAGAGTTAAGAGAAAATAAATTTCTCTTGTTCGAGTACACAGTCTAGTCATTTTGTTACAACAGTCTGAGCTGACTAAAAACAACTCTCATATTAACCATGGGAAAAGTAGATCACAGCCAGCTACCTTCCCCATTTTTTCTCCCCTAAGTTTTCTAGAAAATTTGCTTTGGTATATCATCAGATATCAACTTATCTGATGCTTTTGATAAGAGAAATTCTTAATTCTAGCAGAAATCATAGCTGAAGTATAATGAACTTGAATTTAAATTCTCCTGTGATCATTTCAGTATCCTCAGATTTTCTTCTCCCATATAATTTTTTTTATTATTTTTACTTATTTACATGATAAATGCATGTTGATTGGGAAAGTTAGAAAATATAGCTAGCTAAAAAAAATTAGGAATAATTACTATTAGCATATTCATATATATCATCACAATATTTTCTATGTATATGTATACACATAAATATCTTTTCAAAAGTTGAATATTTTTATTTTGAAATATGCATTTTAAATTAAGAATGTATTGTGAACTCATTTCCAATCTATTACATATACTTTTATAAAATAACTTTAATAAATATACTCTATTTCACTACATATTTATATCATGATTACATACAAAAAAGTATATATTTCTTATATGATAATAGGTTCATCAAAAGCATGTTATTATTCATTAGATAATAAATTGCTCATTCAATATATTGATCATTTCCCTTTTGATTAAAATGAAAGTCTACTATAGTTATCTTCAGTGACAGAGATGTCTGTATATTCGCCAGAGTTTATTCACTGTTTCTTTCTAGGCATCTAGCAAGGGGATAAAGGAATATGCTTTGATTCAAAGTGTTTATATGAGAATAAATGATTTGTGCTACTTAGATTACACTTACACGAGTATGCTCATCCTTCCTCCTCCCCAGCCAGAAATCCGATGTGATAGTAGCCTGACTTTGACCATACAGATGACTACAATGTCCTAGAATACAACAGTGACTTAGAAAAAACATGGTTTGTGAATGACTAGGAGGAGCAGATCTTCCCTGTCAACTTATGCCATTTACTTTAAGCAACTGTACTATTAGATGAGTCTTTCCTTACCCTAATAATGCTTCTGCTTAAGGACATGAAGATTATCTGCAGCAAAACAGATCTGAACTTCCTCTTTGTAGTGTGATTGCATCCGTGCTTCAGGAACAAACCTATTTTAATTTCTATTTCTGGATCTCTGGCAACCATGTGGACATATAAGCATTTCTCTTTTTGTCCATACAGTAAGATAAGCTTTCGAATTTTTGTCACTTCTGAGGTTACTGACGCATGACAAAACAAAGCTATATCCATCCGCTACTTAACAGGAATCGCTCTCACCTGCCAGCTAATTTCTCAGTCCTATCATTGATGTCAAGGAACTTTTCACATCATCATATAACTTTGTTACTCAGAGGACCTTGTAAATAATGGAGTTGTTTATTCTTTTTCACAAATCTGAAACGATGGTCTAAAATTGGAAACTTGTCCAACATAACAAAGGTAACTATTTGCAAATCCAAGATCAGAAGTTAGAAATCTTAATTCCTATTTAAACATGCTTTCATTTGCTCTAAAATAAATACAGAAAAAAAGGGAGGAATTCTATTCCTATAATTTTGACCTTGAATTGATTACTTTTCTCAACCATCTTCAATACTAACTTACTATATGCCAATGCACACAGCTTACTCCATTCACTCAGGCTAAATATTAATATTAATGACTACTTGATTTAGCAAACATGTATTGCACACTAAAAATGCACCAATTACATTTGCTGGATGCTAAAGATGAACAATTAGCAGCATACAGTTTCTGTCCTAAAAGAGGTTACCCCTAGTAAACACCCAATGACAATACACCCAATACAATAGGTGAGAGGTACTTTGTATGACAGAGGTAATATAAGATATTACAGGCTTATATATTCCAGCCTCTTACAGAGTCTTAATAGCAATGAAAAGCCTCCAGAAAAATGGCATCAAAGATAAGGGAGTCAGATAAAGAGACATAGGGCATATGGGGAAGATCATAAGTCATCTACTTTAATAAATTTTTTGGAGAAATCATAGTCTACCTCTTGTTCCTGACTCCTTCAGGTCCATTTCCCACTGACACCCTCCTCACATGCGTTCCCCTAATCCAAGCCCTGTTTTGAGCCTAATGATAATGCTTGTTTACAATTGTAACATTAAAATTCTATTTAATCAAAGAAAATCACTGGAAAACCTTTGTTTTACTCTTTACATCTCTTCCTTGTCGTGGAATTATTCTTCATAAATGTTATTGTATGATGCTTGAAATATATAGGCATCTTTTGCATGAAGGAACATAATTTTGAAATATTTCTGGGTAGATTTTTAATGATTGATGAGACATTTAGTAATTTACATAAATTTGAGTGTAGAAAGATTGAAGAAGAAAATAGGCCTATAGTATGGTCTCTGGGTCATGAATAATCTTTTCTTCCACTACCCACAATTTAAATAAAATTTATCTCTGATTAATGGTAGAATTGGGTTACCAACCCACCCAGGAAGATCCCTTTCCTGGAAAGCATGTGCCTCCCAGAAATAGTGAACAGACCAATACAGGTCCCCTAACCTTGTCCCACCTACCTGCCCAGGTAAAACTATGGACAGACCAATCCTGGCTGCCCTAAACCTTTAATTCCCTGTCCACTATAGCCCACTTGTGGATTTCTCCCTAATCAGGAATCTCACCCCACCTGCCCTCTGGGTAGAATAAAAGCCATTTTAATTGCACGAATTGGATCTCCATTTTCCTTTTGTCTTGCATCATGATTTTATCCTTGGGTCTGGAAACTTTCAATTAATAGTATAAGTACAAATTATCTTATATACTGCTGGCTTTTTGTGGGGGAATCTCTTAAATATAGATATCCAGATATATTGCATTTTGTTAAATATTTGAATAATGATTAAAAATTTATGTTCCATGTTTTATGAATAATGAATAGCACACTTAGATATTATGTGCCATAACATATTATCACAAAAACTAAAATAATTTATATCAATTTGAAATCAACATGGGATACATACTAAAATACATATATTGTGAATATAGTTATCTTTATTTTATCACATTTAAAATCATTTTATCACAGAAAATTCATTTTTAAAGTATAGATTGTGAAATGCCATTAAGAAATGCTTTGTGCTTAAAACCTATTATGTAATGAACACAACGAAATATACACTACCATTTTTAATAGAACAATTTTTATTTTATGAGTAATGATGAGCTTGAAGTCTACAATTAAAAAGATTTATAAGTAGCAAAAACACTAATGATTGGTTGTTTCCATTGATATAAAACATGAAATGTGGTTATATAAATAACTATTTATAAATACAAAACATAAGACGTGGTTTAAGTTCTCCTTTGGTCTCTGCTTTTCACTGAGCTTAATATAACCAGCAAAGGAATACTTCTAGATTGAAATGTTTAGTAAATATAAAATAAGAATAGAAGGTTAAACAACAATAACCTACTTTATATTATCAATATTTTATAATGCTACAGAATTACAGAAACTAGATTCTTTAATTTATTTTAAAGTATAATATCATAAAATAAAGCAAGAAAAAGAAAAACTTTTAATTATAAAATGTGAATTGTAAGTTATCTTAAACAGACTAAAATAACTACTGTGCTGCTTTAGAAAGCATTCTCAACTATTTTAAAATTTAAATTCATGGTCCCAATTAAATATTAATATTATGATACTTTTCTGAGTTAAACATATTCACTCAACTCCCAGCTTTGCCCAGCTAAATCTTTCAACTTATTTCTGTGTTTCACTAGATCTAAGTGACCTTTGTAACATGGCAATATCCTGAGTTGCTAAAAGAATTGCCATATTTAACATAAATCACTGGTGTATGTTAAAGATAATGCAGCAATTCTAAAAAAACTTTGGCATCTGTTCTTTAACTTTCTGACACAAATGAGATGTATTTAGGGTTATCTAGCAATGACCTAAAGCTGGCACTTGCAATGTGTTATTATGAATTCTGTTCGCTAAAAATTCTGGCCACACAATGAAATTTCATATCCCTGCATCTCCAAACTTAGGCATGATCATATGACATTTATTGGACCAGTAAAATATTACCAAAAATGTCAGTTGCAGGTAGTAGCAGCCAGGGCTAGATTCAGCACTCTCTCTCCCTGTTTGCAGGTGAGTATGAAACCCTCTCAGGCTTTTCAGTGGCTGCAGCAACAGCAGTCCAGCTTCCTTGGTGGTGGGCAGCCAAGGCTATGGGAACATTCTCTGCCTGGGTCCCCTGGAAAGTACATTTGAGCAGGATTGCCCAGGCCTCAGCAGTGGGTGCCAGGTCCTTGGTCTCTTCCTCTGTTCAGGGTTCCCAGCAGCAGCAGCAGGAGAGCACATCACCTGTCCACAGGGATTTCCTAGTCTCTCTCACTTAGCAGAGGCAAAGGGGAGGCTACAGTCACAGATCTGACCCCTGGGCAAAGTAATACTGAGGTAGAAATATTACCATGAAGTCAGCTTCAGCATCGCACCGAGGGCTGAAGGCTCACACACCAGCCATCCCTTCTCTCCAGTACAACACAGCTGCCCAGCCTGCAGGCATGTCTTTGTGTCAGTCAGGGGGCCTGCTGCAAAGGAAGGGCCCCCCTGCCTCTGCTTGCAGTATGCTTAGGAGAAGCACAGAACTTGAGATTTTTCTCCTCTTTCTCTTTCCCCTGGGAGGGCACCTTCCCTAATTACCTCTAGTCCCGCTGAGCAGCTGTTCCACATCATGTAGCATCTTCATTTCACTCCTGCCTCTTCCGTGGGTTCTCAGCGCTCTCACTCAGACAGCTGATCTAAAGGCACACGTCTATTCACCACTTTCTATCCTGCCAGGGAGACCAGCATTGAAGCAGTCTGTGTCCAGGCACCATTTGGCCATCCTTCAGTTGTGAGTTTTTTGCATAAATTTTATTTCACCAAAATAGATGACCTGGTGCCAAGAACATTTCCTAGTCACTCTCTAATTCTTTTCAGAGTTTCTACCTACTTGCTGATTAAAGACTAAATTATTCAGACTTCCCCCCATTTATTCTCCCTATCCTTTGCTGTTTTATGAACATTTACCTTATAGAAATTCTTTGTAGAAGTACTTCCTACTTACATTTCTTGATTCAAAGAAAACACACAGAAATACATTTGACTTTGTTATCTGAGTCTGCAATAAGAATAACATATGTTTATTAATTTGTTTTTGTGTTACTATTCATACTATTGCTTTAGAACTTTCTACTGTTACTGAGTATAGTTAAATAGCTTAATAAGTTTTGTGCTAGTGAACACTTTATTATTATTTTTTTTCCTCTCTGTTGCTTGATGCAGCAGAGGAAGACTCACATTTCTAAATGTCTCAATGTTTTAAACTATTAGAAGTCAAGCTCTAATGAAGCAATTATACGTCCAACCAAACAGGAACAGGCATGATGTGTGGGTGCCTGGACATTCCTTCCAATCACTACTCTGTCCCATTAGACTGTAAATGAAAAGGAATGAAAGTAGATACTCTAATCCAGGTGAACTCCATTCAACTACAGCAGGCTGTGTGTTAATCTCACACGTTCTTTCATCCTTCCTGAACCATTTTTTGGTATCAGCTCACTTTTCTCCATTCTGTCTACTTCCAACCCCTCCAGACTAGAATCATCTCTCACCTTGATGAATACAGTAGCCTTCCCCCTAGTCTCTGCCAAGTAAACACTTCTGAGTTCATCTTGGCTGACAATCTATCATTGTAGACAACTCCTCTGGAATTCCCTTAAAAGATCATTGCTCTGCCTTGCTCACACATCTCCAGTGAGAGGAAACTCAGGCAGGAAGGGCATTCGGCTGCCATTTATTTTTCACTCAACTGAACTTGTTTCAATAATTTAGTAACATCTGCCTATCTATAGTTTTGTGCTTTAAATTGAGTTCTGCTCAGTGGAGCTATTTCAGATTTTCTTTATCATTTTGAATATGAGGAAAACTTGCTCCCTGGCATCTCTTCCAGGTTTTAGTTCCCCTGGATATTATTACTCATGAGGCATGGTTTTCAGAAACATTCACAGTCCTTTTTCCTCTGCTAACCACATTTCCCGTGCCTGTACCTCAGTAAACAGATGACAACTAAAAAGGGAACTTCTGGAATGGTTGTGTGAAAAGCTTTGTGTTCTCCCCAGTGATATAACCATAATTGGGGAAAATTGTTAGAACAATGCACTTTACAATTAAATCTGTAAATTGTCCTAAGGCATATAGCTAATGAAGATAGATTAATTTAAGGAGATCTATTGAATCTCAGTAACAATAGCAAAGTCTGTGGCATTTAATCCACAATATACTCCCTCCCACTCCCTCCAGCTTAGAGCAAAGGAAACGCCACAGCTATGAATACAGCCAGGGCTCCCTTCTTCCTCAGTTCCTTTCAGGGGCTAGGGTTTCTTCCTGGAGGAGAGGCCACCACAATTTGTCACATAAATCCAGCTCTGTGTTTCAGGAGCTCCACTCTAGGCAAGAGCAGCTAAGAAGCCGTAGGCCACCTTTCTTCATCCAGTACGACTCTTAAAGAGAAGGCCCGTGCCAAACATGACAGACTGAACATGCCAGAGGCCCTATTGCCCTGCCCAGCACCCTGCTTGTAAAGCCAAGTTCTCACCCTGAGAGAAGCAAGCAGGTCACTGTCTTTCTGGTGTTTCCTTGAAGGTTAATGGCTATTATTATTACTCTGTAATATGATTTACCAGAACTTGATGAAGCAAACGCTATTGATACATGAAGGCTGTCCAAAAAGTATCAAGCCATTATTTTTCATAATTTTCATATTACATGGATGGATACTTTCCAGACAGTCCTTGTAATCATTAAAAGAAAAATAAAAAAACATGGTTGGGCTTTAAATGCTTCTTAAATATTCCTTTCTACCTTTCCTAGTTGAAATATTTTTGAGCCAAGCTAAGTAAGCTTTGGCTCACCCTTTCCCATATTATTCATTCCTATTTAGTCAATCTAAGTGATGTTTCTCACCTTCTCATCCCTCCATTCCCAATGCAGGCAGTGCTGCTCATTGCCTCTTGCTAGGACAATTTTAAAAGAAACGTTTACATATGGCTTTGACTCTTCCTAATAGATTATAGGTATTTATGTCAAATTAATCTTTCAGAGATTATAAGAAGTCACTTAGCTACAAGGAAATCTTCCAAAATTTCTAGTGCCTAAAGAATAAAATTTTCACCATCACTTTCGCCCTGTCCATTATAGGGCCTAAGCTTTCTTCTCCAATTTAATTCCCCACTGCTTCCTGAAGTATACCCTCTAGGAACAAACATAGAGCCACGTGGGGGAATGATGACTGACAATTCATAATTACATGAGTTATTAAAGATTTTATTAAGTCAGAATGACATGGTTGAATGCTTAATCAATTCAGTAAAAATGTCCGATGACCACATTATTTAACCAATGTGCTAAAATTTGTTTAAGAAATTACTGAAGAAAAAGAAGACATATAGATGGTCAATATGAAAAAATGATTGGCATAACCAATCATCAGAGAAATGCAAATAAAATCTACAATGAAATATCATCTCACACCTGTTAGAATGGCTATTATCAACAACATGGAAAAGAATAAGTGTTGACAAGGTTGTGAAGAAAAGGTGTCCGCAGGTTTGGCTTCTTCTAAAGTCTCTCTCCTTGGCTTATATACAGATAGACTCCATTCCTCTGTGCCCTTATGTAGTCACCTGTTGGCTTGTGTTATCTATGTACTAATCTCTTTTTTTTTTAAATGACAGAATCTCTGTCACCCAGTCCAAAGTGCAGTGGCACTACCATGGCTCACTTCAGTCTTAAACTCAGGAGCTTAAATGAACCTTCTGTTTCAGCCACCACAGTAGTACAAGTGCACCCCACCACTGCCAGCTATTTCTTTTTTGTTAAGACAAGTCTCACCATTTTGGCTAGGCTATTCTCAAACTCGAGTTCTCAAGTGATCCTCCTGAATTAGCCTCCCACAGTACTGCAATTATGGTGCTTTGTTTGTTCACTTAATTTCTTTTTATAAGAATACCAGTCATCTTAGATTAGGGTCTACCCAAATTACCTCATTTTACCTTAACTCCCTCTTTAAGGGAACTGTCTCCAAATACATACAGTTCCATTCTGAGCTACTGAGAGATAGATCTTCAACATTTGATCTGGGGAGGGCACAATTCAGGTCATATGTAACTTTCAGAGTTATAATAAGGTTATGAAATATAAATCAAATACCTAGAAATAAGGAGGTCTCTATATTGTAGCTTCTGTATTTCACAGGGACAATTACCTTTTCCTATCTCTATAAATCGGTAGGAATATACATACAGTCTGAATACTTATGTGACAGAAAAAGGTTAACACATAGACAAGTTTTGATCTTAGAGGAGTAATATTTAAATTCAGCACATAAAGTTATTCTTCATTATTTTACAGGACATATAACAAAAGACAACATCTGTACTGATAGCAAATGCTTTTAATTCTGCATACACTTCAAATCTCAGTATATGTAAAGTCAATGGGACTTTAGAAACTGGTTGGTCAAACAAACAACCACACTCCTGTGAAGAAAGTGAACTTGATGCAGGTCACATGACTTGTCCCCAGTCACAAACATAAGTTAATTCCTGGCATAGAAAGTTCTGATTTCAAGTTCACTACTTTTTCCCTTACACCATACTGTCTTCTGCAGTTTTTCCATATATCACAGATGTAAGCTTCCTGGATTGAATATTTGTTTTAGAGATAACTCTTTCTTAATGTTTACAGTTTCACAAATATCTACCTTCTTAATAGGTAACTTATTTTAACCTAAGCTTAATTTAAGCTAAACCTTATAATTTTTAAACATGTGCCCCAGTCTTACAAAAGATTATCCAAAAAGTCCTCACTGGTTCTTGTTGACAAAAATTTCACCCCTTGAATGATACACATTTTCCTAATTGACATATGTAACAAAATACATGTTAACCTAATAACCAAAATTTACCATATCTCAAATTATGTAGTTGTGAGGGTGAAGGGAAACTTCCCCTTTCTTCTGAAAGTTTGCTGAAAGATGAACTCAAAATTAAGACAGATTAATAAGAGAAGTAGGTTTATTTGTTAAACACCATTCACAAGGGGAGAATCATAGAGTCATTACTCAACATCCAAAATCTGACTGTGTACAGCTCACACTTATGAATGGAAGGTATAACAGTAAGTCCCTGAGTTACAGCACCCAATAGGTGTACAATTCACATGAAGACTATTACAGGTAATAAGTAAATGTGCCTGTTTCATTTACATACAAATTCAATTTAAGAATAAACCTACTGATTTGTAACATGTGGACCGCCTATATTTTTATACATGACTTTTAGAGGGATTAGGGAGATGAGCAGTATAGATACTTCTGTTTAGGAGCAATAGATGTTTACTAGGGAGCTTACGTGATGGACGAAATGTATTCCATTGTAAATGATTCTCTTAGCAAATTAAATTATAATTTATAATGCCTGAGAGACAGGCATTATATCTAAAATGATTTTGGCCAGGTCTGGTTGCACTGATTTTCTTTCCTGTAATTTGTGAAATAACAGGGAAGGGGTAGAGAAGTCAATTATTCTTTTGATAGGTGCACCTGGTTATGCACACAGAGGAGGAAGCCTTTTCCAAGAGCCTATTAATCTCAGGGTATTTAATTTAAAATCCTTTTTTTATACCAAGGAGTCATATTTTGGTGTGAAATTTCCTAAGCTCCTTCAAAGTATACACACACATTTTCCTACCAGTGTTTCTCAAATGTTACTTGAACAGCAGCAGGCCTCAAATAACTTTCCAAAATGCTTCATTGTTATTTGCATACTTGTCTTAAAAGTAATAAGTAAATAAAAAAAGAATTCAATAAAAATCCTTTGGGGACTCCTTGGGGATAATTTAATCTAAGAAAACACATTCAAAGAGTCAAGCAATGACTTTTTTCTACAGTCTCTTCAATAAAGAGTTAGTACAAAGTAATGTCATCCTTCAGGAGAAGCTATTGATATGATCTAGTCTCACTTGCTTTCTTATAGGCTGTCTTCCAACAGACAGAGTCAGGACTTGAAATGAGAATAGAAGCATTAAAATTTAATCTAATATAAAGAAGCAGGAACAACAGAAAGAGCAAAGACATTAGATTTAAAGAGAGTAGAATTAAATTAGAGATCCCACACCGTTGTGTGAACTCATCAGTAAAAATTCACCAGTTGTATTCATCTCTTGATTCTCTATTCTGTTCCAGACATCTACTTCTCTGTTTTTGTGCCAATACAATGCTGTTTTGATCACTATCAATTTGTAGTATAGTCTGAGGTCTGGTAGCATGATTCCTCCTGCTTTATTTTTATTTTTGTGTAGTGTCTTGGCTATTCAGGGTTTTTTCTGATTCCATATAAAACGAAGAATTGTTTTTTCAAGTTCTTTAAAGTATGACAATGGAGCTTTAATAGGGATTGCGTTGAAATTATATATGGCTTTGGATAGTATGGACATTTTGACAATGTTGATTCTTCCCAGCCATGAGCATGGTATGTTTTTCCATTTGTTAACATTTTCAGCTATTTCTTTTCTTAGAGTTTCATAGTTCTCTTTATAGAGATCTTTCAC